>JAXGGA010001256.1:0-137500 GCA_038373865.1 Uloborus plumipes
ACTGAAGCTTTTGGCTTACATTTTGGTCAACCCGTCTGCATTTTCCTAGAAGGGATGAAGTAGGAGATGCTACCCTATCCGTTCTATTCATTAGACATTACCCTTTTAGACTGTCATTTGTTCCGATCGATGCAGTTGGCATTTACTTGATATCACTTCAAATAATGTGACAACATGCAAACATGAATGGATGACTAGATCGGCTTGAAATATATTTATAGAATTCTTCACTTGCAGATTCCGTTTATTACCTGAATCATAAGTGAATATTGTCGCTTCAGGTAGGAAATAGTTTAAGAAATTATTTCAAGTTTCTTAATACTTCGAACTAGCTTTTTTGATACATTAAATTGATTAAAATTCATTTTTGCCTGCACCATATATATATATATATATATACTCACTAAAACCTGGTGATACTTTAAACTCATTAAAAAACCTGGAATATTTAAATATCTACTGCACTTTGTTTAATTAAAGGATTTTAGCATAAAATTCATTCTTTAATTAATGTCCGAAGTTCAATGTTTTCAAAATGAGAACCATTACCTTTAAGACCGATTTGAATTTCTGGATTTACATTGTTCACAAGTTATTCGATTCCGAATTCGTATAAAATTAAGCAACATTTTTTCAAATCATGATACAACATTGTTGAGAATGCAACCGTTTAGTTGTATAGTGTTTTACGGCACATAAAATAGTCATTAAAAACATATTGTGTTCAAGCAGTTTTTATAATTCAAATTAAATTCTGGATTTTAAGTTATCGACTCCAATAAATGAGTTAAACAACTTACAATATTTTGTCTAGAAAAAAATAGCATTAGTTACCCTAACAAACATTGATAAAAAATATTGATCTCAACTTTAATAAGAAATTCCAGACATAACATAAGTAGTTCTAGACACATTTTTACCTTCGATGAAAAATGTCTTTAAGTCAAGTAAACCGAAAAATGAGAAACCGTTGCCAAAACTTCTCATTAGCGAAGAAAAACATGAGAATTCTGTTTCCGATAATCGCCCACAAGAAAGATTTTTCAGATACCTTTTCTTTGATAGCTAGAATTTTTGTTGCAAACGTAGAAAAAATCGATACCATGACGCAAGCGTAACTGTCAATAAATTGAATTATTTTTTTTATTATTACTTAACCGAGGTTATTTAACCAAGTAAAATAGATTTTTAGGAGAGCTAGTTAGTTACAAAAACTGAACAAGTCTCTTGGTTTCAGAGCTTTCTTTCAAGATGTATTTAGAATATATAAAAATGAAAAAGTTAACACAACTAGCTTAAAAAATAACAATAGTGCGACGTAAAAAAATGTCTCAATAGATTTAAATCACTTTCATATTTCTAAAGTAGTTCAATCAAACAAAGTTATCCTGCCGGATTTAGTTCACAAATAGTGCTGTAGGAATATATGATCTTGCTTTGATAAATTTGTTCATTTCATTTAGCTTCAGCCATAATAATGAAACCATAAAATTATGCAAAATTATTTGAATGGTCCCTAAAGTAAAGTATCTAAATTAAATGAATGAAAATGCCAAACATTCTAACTCATCCTCGACGTTTTCTAAATTCACATTAAAATAATTTATAATAATGCTTGGTCTACAATCGTTCACTATCTCTCCAAATTTATTCGTACTTTCGGGCTAAATATTAGTAAATCTATCAACTAACCAAATATTAGTGCAATAGATCGTATTAGTAGTAGAATATTTGACCCGATCAAAGCACTTGCACTTCAATATTTTTCGACTCGAATTCGAGCTCGTGCCCTTCCAATCAAAAACACGACTCTATATTCAACCCAGCCAATGCGGCTTAATTTCCGGGTGCTATTTAGTGAAGTAATGTGTAATTTTTTTAGCCACAAAAAAATGTGGGTCTATTTTTCATCATTAGCCATCACATCAAGTTTTTAAATAACGAGTAAACTATGGGCTTTGATAAAGAAATAAGAAATATATCGCGTAGGACAAAAAAAAAAACAGGTTAGAGATATAATATGCAAGAAATTTTGGCATATGTCCAGGAGAAGTATACAATGGCAATTTTTCATTTTATCGTTTCACAAACAGTGAAGTTTATTGCTTTTTATGAAAGAGCTTCATTGTGGTATTTATATGGTGATTTGCAGTTTGCGTGCAAATTTAAGGCTTAAGTACATTGGCTATTGATATTACAAGCTGCATTGCCCGTCGTTGCACGGGCTTCTTCAGAAATAAAAGCGATAACAAGTAGCGCATGCTTAACACTCTACCTAAGTAACAAATAAAATTCCTTACCAAAAACAATTATTCCTAAACTGCTTTCTTCCTGTAAAATCAATTGCAAAATTTTAAACGAAACAGTTGTTTTAATATTTGGATCGCAGCCAAATAAAGTCCCTGCTAAGAACATCAATTAGAATTTTATTTGAAACACATTTTAAAAATGGCAACAGAAAATTGAAGAAAATCCGAACTAAAACCAATTGTTAGAACTTTGTTGTAACACCTATTCAAAATGGCAACAAAAAGAAATAAATGTCTTGCAATTTTAAATAGTTAGAAATTTAATTAATGTTTTAATTAATATCTCAGTTTATTACAATCGTACAATTACGCGGTCGGTTTTATTTTTTTTTCTAGGAAAATTCCAAATCGAATGGTACCTCATTCGATTCTGTACTTTCAACGGCTTTTGAGGAGTTCAAGCTAGCAGGCAGACAGACTGATAGAAGCGAACATATTTTAACAATACTAATTTATATGAAAGTGGAAAATACGGTTCGATTTTCGATTCAATATAATTATTTTTAGGCAGTCTTTATAACAAGCAAACTGCATCATTTCAACTCGTTCTATAACTATAGACCTTTTGATTTTCTCGATGCATACACATCATACGGAATAAACCTCTTGAAATGAACGTTTAGCTTGTCGTCCATGCATTTTCATATTCATATGGAGAAAACAAAGAACTTTAGAAGACTCCTAAGGGATTGAATAAAGAATCACAAAACAACCACGTCAATGCCTGTTTTCTCACATCGAGGACTGCATTGCCAGAATTCTATGCGCAACATGGTAACAGTAATGTATAGCATGGATGCGTAACAGTAAATTGCATTTCACACCAAGATCTATGCCCGCCGAACACAAACTAGTGCCGGTTCGCATTGGAGTACTAATTTTTAATTGAGTATTCTCATTACTATTGTATGCAGAGCAGAGACGATTGCAAGAAAACCGTTGGATTGAGTCAATTGGTGCCAAACAACTAATCAACACCAGTTATGCTTTAAGTACAATTGTGAAGCACTTCCGTCTGATTCGTTCCATAATTTTTAGACGCAAAGCTAACACGAAGTTCAGACACGAAGCTTCTTTCCTAGGTCAGAATATTGAATATTAATTATTCATAGACATTGGGAATTGTCATAAATTTCAGCTCAAAATGCCATTTTGTCTTGTTTGTTTTGCTAATGTCTAATGTTTAAAATTTAAACTGCCTTCTGTACTTCTGTTCCACCATGTTGCTTTTCTCGAATGACTTAACACTAAATATCACATTTCATTGCGTTGCAAAAGGGGTTCCTTGTAATCCCGAAACACGTAGTTGCAGCTATCTGCCGTATTTGTGCCTTTAAACGTTGGATTTTTCTAACTTACTAAGTGCAGAATGTGTTCAGCAATTGAAAGAAAATCAAGAATCCAACACTTTTCTCCATTTCCTTTAATAGAAGAAAGTAAACATGCACTGATTTATAACATTTAATTTTTTTTCTTTGGAAAGGGATTTATTTACAACAATTACTTAGCTTACTAACTTCTTAAAATAAATTCCTAGTGCTCACATACCGCTAGTAAAATAAAATCAATCTTCAGTCCTGCAAAAAGTTCGATAACAGATTTTAATTCATTGATTTTTTCTTCTTCCGAAGCTTCAAAAGAAATTCTTGCGCGGTGAACCTAATCAGAACGACTCTCAGTTCCCACTTTCATGGAGAACCTGTCAGAGTACACTACGTGAAGACGTAATTTACTATTATATGTTTTCGCTCCGTCAAGGGAAACAGGAAATTAGTTTCGACCACCCTTTCTCAATAGTATAAAAAACCTCTCTGATACTTAAAAAAAGACAGCATTACTTCGAGCAAACAATCGTAAAATATTGTCAGTGAACTTATTTTGTGGGCTTGAAGTTTTCAAAGTAAAACAGAGATGGGACGATGAGAAAAATTGATTGTAAAAGTACGTATACATTACTCATTAAAAGTACTGCGAGTTTGAAATATCTTTTTTTTTCAAGATAATTCAAAAGAAAAAAAAGGATTTTGAGAAATTAACTCTTTTAGTCGGAATTATGAAATATTTAACCAAAAATGTTTTTATTTGGTAGACAAAGTACTAAGGCTAAGAGTATATTATAAACAAAATTTTAAGTCTGTAGAGGGAAAATAAAAACAATTATGATATGTCTAATTTTCCTGACATATATTTTGAAAAAAAACATTTCAGCTATGAAAAAAGATGAAACATGCTACAAACTTTGCTGTAAAATGTTCTCAAACAATAAGAAAGAACATAATGTATATTCACTTTAAAATGAAAAATAAAAAAAATATGTACATTGTTATTCTAAATAATGGAACAATTTTCAAAAATTCGTATTTATTGTAGTACAAATTCAATACGAACAATCTTTATACCATTAAAAAGAGGAAAATTCAAAGTTTCTTTTGAGCAAAACTAGCAACTCTGCATTCTTCAGTTCGTAAAAAAAGCCACAAATTATAATGCAACTAGCTTTTCGTACAAATCTCGGTATTGGAGCTATCAATTGGAAAAAACATTAGCCATTAGTTTACACAGAAAATATACAGGGTGATCAAAAAGTCAGGACGAACTTTAAAATTGAATAATTCCAAAACGAATAAAGATAAAACAATACGGTTTGCACTAAACGGCTAGGAATTGAGCCGGGTCTTGTGCAGTAACAAAAAACTAGTTCTACTGTTGGCCCACAGATGGCGCTATCAGCTGTCTGATTTGAGGCTATGCAAAGTAGCAGAAGATATAAAAAGGAGCAACTGTGCGGGCAATTAATGGTAATCGAAGCTCATATGCATAGAAATGCCGTCCTAAGTTAAGAAAATCTCATATGGAGAACTCTGGACAGATTCCTATGCATATAAGCTTACCTGCTGCAGTACCTACTGTATCAGGTAATGGTAGTCAAAGCTTATATGCATAGAAATGCTGTCCAGAGCTCTGTCTAAGAGAATTTCTCAACTCAGTACAGCATTTCTATGCATACAAGCTTCGACTACCATTACCTGCCCGCAGTTGCTCTTTGTTATATCGTCTGTTACTTTGCAGAGCCTCAAATCAGACACCTGACAGCACCGTCTTTTAGCCACCAATAGAACTATTTTTTTATAGCTACACAAAATCCGGCTCAATTCCTATCCGTTTAGTGCAAACCGCATTGTTTTATCTTTATTCGTTTTGGAATTATTCAATTCTAAAGTTCGTCCTGACTTTTGGATCACCCTGTATTTTAATAGAAAATACGATTTCATAATGGCATATGTTAGCATTATACATATCTTCGGCACGAAGTCTTTCAAGTCGTAAGGGATGCCTTATGACTTTCATTTCGTACCATTTTTAAGCTAACGAAAGTGAGAAAGATAGACACGTAAAGTTTCGTCTATTCTGCCACATTTTAACGTGTGGCCAAAATACGTTTTGTTAGTTTACTATTGGCAGAAAATATTGGCAATATAATATTCCATTACCATAAGGAGTATCTTCCTTTGGGGATTATCCCCTATTTAATTGGGGTTATGTACGTTAGACACTAAACACTTCATGAAAAGTACATAATTTTAACTCTACAATAAAAAGTAATAATATGCTTAATCTAAAAAAGTACAGTCAATAGATTATAGTTAAATCAGAAATTTAAAATACATTCTTCGTTAATGCAATATATACATTAAAATATAATTCCTTAGCGTATTTCTCTCGTTTCATATTACCGTTTTATATAAGTTTCTATGTACGCAAAGAAATTCTATCCTTCACAATGAAAGGTAATTTGTTCTTAGTAATAGGAATAGAAAACGAATGCAAAATTTTACTTACCATTACATAATAGAAATGAATAAGTTTGCAGTTTCATGATTAACAATAAACTTCCATTTAAACCTGTTTCAACAAGGAAAATAAGCAATAAAAGAAATCTAGATCTTGTTGGCCAGAAGACACCCGAAGCTATCTTGAGGGTCATGTAACAAATGATAAGACATACAATGCGTCTAGACATACCTTTAAAAATGATTTATCTTCAAAAAGCTATGAATAAAACCAAGAAGTAGAACGTTACCGATCAGAAATAATTCGAGAACCATTTTGAACTTTGTCAAAACTTATAAGTTAGAAATGTGATATCATAATTGGTTCTTCAGCCAAGAGAAAAGACTAGAATTACATCATCTTGTATTTTCGGAACTGTCTGCATACTATTTTATCGGCGTTGCTCTTAAAGCTTGCTCTCTGGAACAAAACTGATTGATCACTTCATTGTTCAAGAAATGGTTGGTAAAGCAAGTATTAATCTCTGTAAAAATAGCTGTTTTTACATTATAATAAAGCAAATTTTATAATAACAAACTGTAAAATTGCTGCTTTACAGTAATAAACTGTAAAATTGTTGCTTTACAGTAATAAACTGTAAAACTGCTGCTTTACAGTAATAAACTGTAAAATTGTTGCTTTACAGTAATAAACTGTAAAATTGTTGCTTTACAGTAATAAACTGTAAAATTGTTGCTTTACAGTAATAAACTGTAAAATTGTTGCTTTACAGTAATAAACTGTAAAAATTGCTGCTTTACAGTAATAAACTTTAAAATTGCTGATTTTACATTTTATCACTGTGCATTTTACAGTTTAAAACTGGAATCTCTGCTTCTGATACTTACACTATAATATAGCTAGTTTTGTGGTAAAAAACTAAAATTGCTGCTTCACAGTAATGAACTATAAAATTGCTTGATTTACAGTTTATTACTGTGCATTTTACAGTTTTAAACTGGAATCTCTGCTGCCAGTATTATACTGTAAAAACAAGTTTATTTTTTGCAGTGTACACAATGCAATTAAGGCAATATTATTTTAATTCAAAGCGTCAAATAGGTGGGCAATCAATCCTTTCGTAAATTTATTTCAAAATATATAATTTTTTTCCAAGGATTTTTTGCTTCGGGACGTTTTTTTTTGGGGGGGGGGTGAATAAGGTCAGTGGTTGTAAAAACAAACAAGATGTAGATAGAAAACAAGCTCCATTACACGTCGGCGTTTCATCTAGTGCTTTCTACCAATCTAAGAGCACAATGGAAAAGTTTTCTTTTAGTCGACAAGAAGGCCTACAAAAACGCATTATCCCTAATTGAATTTCTTTTCAAAAACAAGCACCTTTTCTTTCCAGATTTACCATAGGGCCTGGACTTCCTTACTACCTTGTTCCCATCGTTTATTCCCTTGTTTGTTTTCATTTTTATTCTATGTTAATTTATATATCCAAGACTATTCAAAATTATGTAACCTACTCCATGTAATTCTTTATGTTTTTTTTTTTTTTTTTTTTTAATTTTAAATAAACACGTACGTCATACAGGGCAAACCAAACCGAGAAGATCTTGCAATCATTCGGGCCCTGAATGATGGCGCTTACCCCACTTGAGGTAATTTTTAACCTGAGACTCAACAAGGAAGAAGTTTTGAAGTTTGATATATCTGTGTATGTGTCTGTGGCACTCCAGCACCTAAACGGATTGACCGATCTTGATTTTGTTTTTTGAAAGAAGAGTTGATAGAGAGTGTTCTGAGCCACGTCACGTCTTCGGTTGACATTAATTAACGAAGATTTTAAATAAGACCTTTCAAAAGTTTTTTGCGGTTTCTGAACTGAAAACACATTTAAAAATTTAAAACAATAGTACTCAAAGAAAAAGAGAAAATTTCTGCGTCTGATAGAATATAATTGGAACTTCTATGTTGTATAACATTTTAATTAAAAGGTTACTTATCAAATACGGATAGGCTCAATAATTTAAAACTTTTTTCAGTGGGGGCATATCAATAATGATACATAAAAATTTTTTCCCCAAGCAGACCCAACAATGTTTTTTTTTTTAAATCCAACACGACTCTCATTGTATGATGAAATGTTTCTCGTTTTGACAATATGCTGTTTTCAACATGTATTATTTGCACCATAGCTACCAATTCGTTGTAGAATGTGTACAGTTGAACCGTACTGCATGGTTAATATTCATTTAAAAAATTTAAAGCGAAAAAACACTTTTTTTGACCAATTATATTTTGACTTGCAGGAAAGTGCAGTGTTATATGAAATTAATACGATAATACAGATAAATCAATCCGTTTAAGACCTTTTTTACTTAAAAAGTGGAAAAATCGAAAGTCTTACGTTACTACTGGCACATTTTCCCTTTCGTTGAAGCAATAATAAAAATACTAATCTCTTTTAAGCGCGTAGAAGATTTAAGTTCCAAAAACTTTCTGATATTCTATTCAAAAAAGGCTTTTTTTTCTATTTAAATATTGAAAGAAATCTCAACATTTTTTATTTTCTTTCTACATCCTTATGATGAAAAAAATCTCTTGGATTTAGTCTCTTGCGTTGCGTTTACATTGCACTTCACAGAAAGAGTAAAGGATGAGTAAACAAACCCAAAATATCCAACTCTGTAGGAATACCTGCATGGGTTATTTTCTGATGGAAAGCTTCCGTAAAAGTCATCGTAGAATTAATTATATTGCTTCTTTTGTATTCATACGCTTTTTTCCCATGTCAGTGGACGAAGTTGTACTAAGCATTTCATTGAGCTTGGTGGAAATCAAAACTAAATGTTGTTCTTCTCTTATTATTCACTATTTTATATATTCTTGTATTTATTGCAGACAGTCATAATTTGTCAAACTACAAAAGAAATACATTATTTAATATACAGTACTGGTCAAAAGTATTAAAATTTTACGTAATCTGACATAATTCTAGGGCTAAGCTCCCCCCGCCTAAAAAAAGAATAATTATTGTCTTTTTAAAATTAAACTGGTTGTAACGTAAATGTAATGGAGCAATTTAAGAGAAAACAATTGTAGAACATTTTGATACCATGAAATAGCGGGTTAAAAAACGTTGCGGAATCTATGCTTAAAAAAGCGACTGCAGAGATAAAAGCGAGATGCGGCTTGATTTTAATTTCATTTGTGCAATTGAACTGAAAAGCATTTTCAGTTCAAATGTATGCATTTAAAATCTTTTCTTCTTAACTTAAGTACTAAAATCAGTTTTTTAGTCAAACTGGGGATTCCAATTTCTCATAAATGTAAAATTTTCCTGAATTGCTTTTCAAAAAATAAACTTTTTTTTCTTTAATAACTTAATCAGATCTTTCGTTCAGACTTTAACGGATTCACATTAAAAAATATTGGTTGAATAGAAAAAATGCCGTTTGTTTTTCTGTTTTTATTCCTAATAAAATGTTAGATTTGTTGAACTTGCAATACGTTTGGCCGGTAATGCAATTGGCATGGTTTGCATCTTTTAAGCCATAATTTTTTTTCTTCAAAAAAATCTGTCTCAATTTACAAGAAAATCCCGAGAAGCAGAACGTCTGTTAAAATAGATATTAAAAAAAAATCCTGACCAAATATTTTTATAAATTACTTAAAGATGATATGATTTTATATGGAGTGCATTCTTTACCAAGTAAATAGTTAAACTATTATTTAATCTTACAATTCAGTAATACTTCGAAGGACATTAAATAAACCCGATGACACATTCACCAGAGAAACAACATCACTGTACTACAACTGCGTGAGTGTCGAGTATAGTTGTTGCGGATTTGTAATAATACATGGACATAACGGATAATCTGAAATGAAAAAAATATTTATTTTACTAAACATTTTAAGTATGAAGATACTAGCGCACATCTGATTCATCATTGTACGTTTTAACCCTACACTGCATAGCGCTGCCAATTGGCTGCATGGAATATTTTTCCTTATGACCATGCATAAGGCAACTCAAGTATAAAAAGCAAGTATAAGGTATCTTTAAAGTAAATATAACCATCTATCCTCAAAATTAGTTTTTTAAAAATGAGTTCCAATGTATTCTTATAACATTAAAAATCATATATATGTCTTTCAAAGAACAAAAAATCATGCAGCGTAGGGCTCATAATAGTAGCAATTAGAGAAATAGGAATATAGTTATTTATTTACGAGAAAAAAAACTGTTCTCTATTATACAGTACAAGAATGAACTTGCTTTTACAGAAGAATACTGGCAGCAGAAGTTCTTTCCAGTTTATTACTGTGTTTTTTGCAGTAATAAACTGCGACTGGCTTTAAAAGGTTATTATTGTGCATTTTTCAGTTTGAAACTGGAACATCTGATGGCAGTATTCTATTGAAAAAACAAATTTGTTTTTTCAGTTTGAAACTGGAACATCTGATAGCAGTATTATACTGAAAAAACAAGTTTGTTTTTTGCAGTTTAGTATATATAATGTTGTAATTGGAACGCCTTATTAAATATTTTAAGCACAGTTTTCAAAATGAAGTTTGGACCAAAGGCTATGCAAAAAAATAACTTGGAAAATTAGTTCTTTAAAGATACAATTGTTCTATAATAAGTAGTATATTTCCAAAATTAAATAGCCTTCATTGTAAAAACTATTCTGAAACTTTACAGAATAAAAATGGACAGGGAATGTGCCTATGTTTTATACCAGTAATATATTTGGCAAAAAATTTGGAAAGTTTTCAGCTAAAAGTCAATTCCTGTACAAAGACCATCCTCTGAAGAAATTAGAAACCTTCCCAAGAATGACAGCCGTGCGTTTGAAATAAATCGAGAACCTCCATGGTTATACTAGTAATAGTTTGGCACCTTCATGCTTAACAAGGAAAGCTCTTAACGCAAATATGGCCAAAGCTAAGGAAGAATTGCAATCAAATGACTAACAGCCACTATTTCACACGCAACCCAAGTAGCACACTTCGTTTTTTAAAGGTTGTGAAGTGATTATTAACGTTGTAAAAACCGCTTAAAAACGTTTATAAAACGTTTAAAGGTTATTTGTGCAACCTGGGAATGCTTATCAAGCTACAATACCCAGACACTTTATTTTTAACCCTTATTTGGGGCGTAGTCAATAGAGAAGGCCCGTAGCAGAGCTGACGGCTAAAAGCATAACAAAGAAGCAGACTATATTTTAACACTGGCAGCTAAACATGTTTTTCATTGCAGTGAAAAGTCAGCTTTCATTAAACTTGTTGCGACTAAGAAAACTGCTTCACAAATATACTTGTGTTATTTAAGGAAACCAGTGAAGTAGATGGTGCAACATCGATGAGAAAACATTGATGTTCAAAATTAAAACATTAATGGTATCGATACATCGACCCAAAAACATTGATGTTTTAAAACATCGAATTTTTTAATGTAAATTTCTGCATAACATTAAAACTAAAAA
Source organism: Uloborus plumipes (assembly GCA_038373865.1). NCBI lineage: Eukaryota > Metazoa > Arthropoda > Arachnida > Araneae > Uloboridae > Uloborus > Uloborus plumipes. Next base: position 11,585 of record JAXGGA010001256.1, read on the forward strand.
AAATGTTTAATTACTAGAACTAAATTTATATTTATCAATTTATTACTAAAGATAATTTTTAAACTTTTAAGGAGAAGTTTATAATGATAATGATAACTAGTTGTTAACATTCCAAAATTAGTAATGGAAAGGAATAAATAAATTATACATTTAAAGAACAAAAAACCGAAACATCAATACAAATTAACTTGAGTCATTTTTGTAACATCTTTTAAATTTTCACCTGAATAGTAGGTACAAGAACTGAATGTAAGTTATTAAATAAATATTGCGAATCAATTAGAGAAATTTCTAAAATGTTTCAAAGATGCAAGACATGCAATACAAGTCTACTTCTATAAACAACCAACTATAAAAAACTTTCCAGCTTGATTGTCCAAATATCTAATCAATAATGATATCTTCATCATAATTGTAAACATATTCACATGTCACGGGATAATTTAGATTTAATTATAAAACATCAAACGCTACATCGAAAATGCTACGTGCTTAAATTCGTTTTATTTTGTTTACTGATATTATTCTTACTCTGACGAAAATACATTAAAAATATTAAAATAGAAACTGTAAGACGAGTTTAGTTACTTATAATTGCATCTTACATATTTTATTTTCAATTCTGTTTAAGAGGCATTAATTTAAAAAGCATAATTAAGAAAATTTAATTAAATGAATTCTCTAGCGATTTCTTGCTAAAAAAGGGTCATTTTTTGCTTCATTATTTAACATTTTACATTCTTCAGCATACATTATTTTACTCTAAACTAGAAACTGCGTATTAAATTTTATTTCCCACAGAAAGCAAATAAAGGTTATCTAATAGTACTTTAAATTGAGAATTTTTGCTCACAAGATATACATTTGCTTGTTTCTTACTTATTAAAGTAAAAAGAAGCATTAATAATGCGAGAATATCTTTGAAGAAAAAACGTACTTTTTCTCCGTGTCCTTTTAGAGTTAATTATTGAACAAAAAATGTATGATTCATAATTTTATCATTTGCAAATCAATCATATTCATTGGTTACCAGAAAAATAGTGGGCAATCTTTGAAAAAACCTAAAAATGAACAGCGTGTCAATTACGGTACTAATTTTCTTGTAAATTTTACAATAACCACGAAACTTGTAGTTTTTATTTTCAACTCGTTTCTGTGGTATCTTCGTTTTGCATCTTTTCCGTTATTCTTTGAGTATTATAATTGCATATACCTGCTTGTATGTGATTTTTGAATGGTGTGCATTAGTTCATGGGAAGATGTCTTTTTTTTTTTACTTTACCAGATCTGTAACCAATGATTGGGGGGGGGGGGGGGCTAATTGTGGATCAAATGTAGATTTTTTTCTTCTTTTTCTAAAAAAACAAAACACTAAATTGAAATATGAGTGAAACTAATTGAATGCAGAAATAAGTGGTTTAGAAACCAAGTAAGTAATATGAATTATTATTTTCTTCATACCTCCACAATTAAACGACATATCACACAGCGATAATGAAAGGGACACTTTTTAAATTGGATTAACATTAAATTACCAAAGTCTGAAGAAAGATGTGCCCCTTTCATTCTCGGTGTGCGATATAGAGTTACACAGCTAGTTATTTCATGTTTTATACCTAAAAAATCTCAAATCAAGAATTTCATTAAAATGTGTTTTAAAGCTTACAGCTTGCATTAATATTCGCACTATATCACTATCCATGAATAATTGTTAGCGACAAATATGAAATGAAATACTTGTATTTCAAAAGAAATTACGAAATATTCCGTAAACCCAATACCTAGAGAACATTCTTAATCTTAAACACAACGCATTCAGCAAATGCAAATTAAATTTGTAGCTTCTATAATCCTTTTAAGAAAAAGTCATGAAAAATGTTATATTTGAAACCCGTTAGGTAAAAAAAAAAGACTTAAAAGACTTTTCTAAAAAGATTAGTTTGAGGTATTGCATTAATTGTAATATTTCTTTGGTTTAATTTTAAAAGTCATGAAAAATTCTGACTAAAGAATGAGATTATTTTTAAAAACAATAATTGGAACTCAACATTTGACTAAATACTACTTTTTATAGAACCTAATTATATTACATTTTAATGCATTTAAGACTTGGTAACTACTTGAAATGAGTCAAAAAATAGCTTTTAACGTTTAATTAGTCTTTTCGCCGCAGATTACACTTGTTTTTTCACTATTCCAATGAAGTAACTATTTGTAATTACAGTTTGATCAATATTTGCTTCAGTTAACTAATTAACTGACCTGCTTTTCCTGTTAAAATGAAATTGAGTTAATGATAGGGGAATGTGGAGCAACGTGAAATATCGGGGCAAAGTGAAAGGTGAAATATTTACTTTGTATTTATTGCCCACTGTCTGAAAATATTTTAACTTGATACTAATCTATATATTCTACCCTAGTCATGAAAAGGCTACCACTGAACATTAATGTGATAATGTAGGCTATTATCCCAACTTGACGTAGTTAAACGTTTTTTTTTTTTTTTTTTTGTAAGTCAAAAACAATTTTGTCATTATAAAAAGATAAAAAGTTAATGTTATTAATATTTTAAAACTTAACTGAGAGCTTCTAATAATTCAGTACTGATATTAGAGTCAGTATTAGTTTAACACTTAGCTTATTTTTATTTTAACTGTGCTTTACAATCATTCAAATATATACGGAGCAAAGTGAATAGACAAAATAAAATGGCTCATTTCGTTTACTTATTCAATTTTATTTATGTATTCATTCATTTACATTTTATAATATAATAATTCACTTATTGATTTATTCAATCACTGTATTATTCACTCGTTTAATTATCTTCATGTGGTAACTAATTTTTTCATATATTCATTCATTGCCTCATAGTATATTCATTTGACTGAACATTGTTTCAATGGTCCAAAGTAAAGTGACATTGAGGTTTAAAAAGTTTGAATAAGAAATCATTTTGAATTAATTTAATTCAATGGAGTAAGGTAATTTTGACCAATTTCCTCACTAATGAGGGAATGGCTTCAGCTATAACAATGCAAAAAATAAATAAATAAGTATTTATTTTAGTAATGTACTAGTTGACATAATGGTTCCTGCAAAAAGAAAGAAAACACAATTGATGTTTCCTAGAAATATCTATAATTATGGAAGAATCAGTATGTAAAATAAACAATGTCTCCGCTAACTCCATTCAAAAATGGTGCCAGACAACTTTATTATTGCTATATTGTATCATGTCTCTTTAAATTAATGTTGTAGCTGTAATTTTTAATGTTAACATACGTTATATTCTGAAAATTGGTTACTCCTTCATGTGTTTCATTCTCTCCCTCATTATTTTTTTGTTAATAAATTACATAATGATATATTGTGTGAATATTTTTCACGACCGATGTTTTTTAATAAAGTGTTTACTTACTTCGGTATTCATAAACGGTTTAACCAATGTCCATCAGCTTTAATTTTTCTGAACTTTTTTGAAAATGACCTATATATATATATATATATATATATATATATATATATATATATATATATATATATATATATATATATATATATATATATATATATATATATATAAAATCCCAACACCAAGAAAAAAATTTCCGCAGCGTAATGAAATTTGGGTAATGCAATTGTCTAGTTAACATGTTTAATTGATTAAATGTACAAGATCACTGGCTAATTTAAGCTCAAGAAAATCTGTGCAAATGTGAAATTATGTTAATTTAGTAGAGGGTGTAACCTCCAGAATTTTGAAGGCGAGCCTGAAAACGTGCATGCATTATGTCATACAGGTGCCGAGTGTCACTTTGTAGTATGGAGTTCCATGCTTGTTGCACTTGTTGTGTCAGTACTAGGACTGTCATTGCTGACTGTGGATGATGCTCGAGGTGCCGTCACATGATATCCCAAACGTTATCAATTAGAGACATACCTGGTGATTTTTCAGGTCATGGTAACATGTCAGCACTCTGTAGAGTACATTGCGTTACATGAGCGATGTGAGGGCGAGCGTTATCCTGTTGGAAAACGCCCCCTTGAATGCTACTCATGAAGGGCTGTACTACTGGTTAAATTACCAGACTGACAACAAATTTTCAATCAGTGAGTTTGGGATAACCACAAGAATGCCCCTGCTGTCGTAGGAAATTGCTCCAGAGACCATAACTCTAGGTGTGGGTCTCGTATGTCTAGGCCGTAGACCGCTTGGATGCAGGTGGTCTCCTGGCCTCCTTCTGACCAATATACAGCCACCACTGGCACTAAGGCAGAATCTGTTTTCATCAAAAATTACAACAGATCTCCACTCCGACCTCCAGTGAGCTCTGTCGTGGCACCACTGCCGTCGGAAAAGGCAATGGTTTGCAGTCAATGGAATACCGGCTGCAGGCTGCCTGGCTCGGAGCTGTCCTTGAAGTAAACAGTTTCTTACCGTTCCTTGGGTCACGAGGGTACCAACTGCAGCTCGAATGTCAGCCGCAGATGCAGTACGATGCGCCACAACCGTAAGCAGGATTTGGCGATCATCCTTCTCAGTCGTGCCATGTGGAAGCTCGGAACTCGATCTTCTTGAGGTAGTACCATCCCTTGCCCATAGCTTCCAATAATCATGCATGGTGGAAACATTCCCACAGAAGTCTTTCTGCAATATCACGAAATGAAAATCCTCCTTCTCGTAGCCAAATTGTACGACCTCGTTCAAACTCGGTGAGCTGTTGATAATGGCTTCTTTGTCTTCTTAAAGGCATTCCTAGCTAACGTGAACGCAATTCGTCAAATTTTACGGAAAAATAATACACACGAGCTTCACAACACGCTTTTAAAACAAGCTTTATTTCCATGTTCTGAGTTACGTCAGCTGCGCCACACTTATGCGCGGAACGCGAAATTTCAATCGATGTCATCTTTCAGTTATATAAACACGCTTACCAAATTTCGTTTATCTAACACAAGTCTTTCTTGGTGTTGGGATTTTTTTTTCCGCCAATGTATATATATATATATATATATATATATATATATATATATATATATATATATATATATATATATATATATATATATATATATAATGAAAAAGAATTAGGAGTTGATCTTAGTTTGTTTTAATAAATGGTCTTGAAATGTCCAACATCCTGTATAAGCATGTCTCTAATATATGTTTACTTTATTTCTACAGTTAGAGTCGAATTTAAACGAGTTACTTGAAAGAGTCCCACATCATCTGCAGGAACCACTGCAAAGTTTATTGGAGATGGACGCTCGTAGAAGGCCTAACGCACAGAACTTCTGTATGGTAAGCATTCATATCGTTCACTTGTAAAGACTACTATTTATGTTCTGTACCTCAGAACCAGGTACGACGTTAGTCCACAAATGGCGATTTTCACTTTATTAGTGCATTAGATGTAGAATCTTATTCCGGATCGACCCATGAGAACGTTATTCTATAAAAGACATTCATTCACAGTTTTTTATCAGAGTTACAGAAAGAAAAAAGATGCACGAGTGTTGTCCTGATTTAAAAAGCAAGACGTCTGCTATCCGACAAGAATGGTCTGACAAACAATATCATTTGATAGGAGACGATACAATCGTCTTTAAAGCGCATAGCATCTGCTAATGCATCTTGCGTGAGCCAATATCGGATAACGACAATCGTGTACGATTTATCGCTGTCGTGTCGTTAAGTTTAAAAGCGTTGTTAACTTTAGTCGTACCGTCTCTCCTCGGTTCACATTGACCGCCTGTATAAATAATGATAAAGGGGGCTATGCCCTACTTGAATCATAAAGGAATTTACATGCGTTCAAGACGAGTTAAAAATCTCTAAGTGAAATCATATCATTTACTTAAGTATAATTTACAACAGCAGATACTTTTTATTTCGGTAAAACTACGTTTTAAAATATTTGTTTAAACTATGAACAAGTCAGCGCTTTTTCAAAGAAATCAAGTAAGTTATATTCAATAAAATTCCAGTTAAAATTTTTCCTATCAAATCCACTACTTTTATTAATTTTTCCCGTTTGAATTCACACTATTCCGGCATTTATGAATTTAGAACGAGATTTCAAGTACTCAGCCTTTTTCATTGTTGTTTGTATGGATTTTATTCATTAATATATTAAGACACGGTTTCCTTGTAAGCAAATAAATCTCCTTTCCTAGGAGCAATTTGTCTTTTTTTTTGTTTTTTTTTTTATTTATTTTATTTTATTTATTTTTATTTTTTTTTGCAGGAGACATTGAAATATTCAATGATTAGTTTTATTTTATTAAAAACAACATTTCTTTAAAATCACACGAAATCTACCACATTAATTCAATCTAAACTTATAATGATATAAAGCTGAAGAGTTTGTTTGTTTGAAGGAGCTAATCTCAGAAACTACTGGTTTAAATGGAAAAATTATGTTTTTGTTGAATAGTACATTTAATCAGAAAGGCTTTAGGCTATATAACAGTACGCTAAATGTAAGGAATTACTATCATAGTTTAAAAATGATGATTGTAGAAGGCACGATCGGATTAGTTACTCTACCGAAATCGGATGCGTCACTTGACATTGCTTTCATTTCTAAAGCCCTGGTTTCCTAGGAGTGAAATCGTCGATCTCTGGCGAGGCGACGTGCGCCACTTTCTTCTGCGCATGGTCTGAGCCGCAGATTGACGTCGCTTCCCGCTACGCTCCAATCAAAATGGTTCTGATTCCAGCGTGCAGTCGCTCCCGGCGTCGGCGACGATTGTCGCGTTCTAGGAAACCGAGGCTTAAGGTAGTCCGCGCAACGCCGGGCAGTGCAACTAGTGACACATAATCCTAATCCTGTAAAATGGTGTTAAATTACAGTTTTTATTTCAAATAAGTTACTTATGAACATAGCGGAACAGCTTTTTGACACATTTTGCATTCCCAGTCCAGCAAAAGGATATATGAGGCATTTAGAGCTAAAGAGCATCAAGTCCATTTTGATTCGATCCACTTATAGCATTGAATGGCTCATATAAAAAGCAGATTTTTCAAGGAAATGTAACTTTCACATATAAGGCGTTCAGAGCTGAAGTGGAACAGGTCAAAATGAACTTAATCCACTTTAGCTATGATTGCCTCATGTTTAACTAATGCATATCTACTCACAAGCTAGTCATAGATGACGTAAAAAGTGATAAACCATTGATGTTATTATGTTTGATTCAAACTGGGTCAACAGCAGCAAAAATATCTTCTCTCAAGGTCTATATCTGTGCTCTGTGTGTAAAAATAGCAATCAAATCAGTCTGTAAGCTCAGAACATAACTGGTGGGAAATTCACAGCTGTTGATATTGGTGTCAAACAGATTGCAACGCTTTGGTGCATTTTTCACTCACGTCATTGGTAGTGGAAATATTAATTAGGATGCCCTTGTGTTTATTCATTGGTTAACATATACTCTCTCATTTAATAGAACTTTTTCTCTTAGGTTACCATGACTCACTGGTTGAGCGATTAGTAAAAATAGAACTAGAAAATGTGGTAGGTGGTTTAAAGCCATAAATATAATCGACGTGTCAGCTAAGAACGCAGCGATGTATTTTGTCACTATACTGCAAAAAATGAACTTTGTTGTGCTTGAAATGTTGTTTTTACTTGTAATACTGGCAGCCGATGTTCCAACTTAAAACTGTAAAATGCACAGTAATAAACTGTAAAACTAGCTATTTTACAGTTTCTTACTGTAAAGTTAGGAATTTTACAGTATATTGTCGTAAAATTTAGCTGTATTATACTGTAGAAACAGCATATAATACTGGCAGCAGAGGTTCCAGTTTAAAACTGTGAAACGCACGGTAATAAACTGTAAAATTAGCAATTTTGTTGTTTATTGCTGTAAAATTAGCAATTTTACAATTTATTACCGTAAAGTTATCAATTTTTAGTTTATTACTATAAAGTTAGCTGTATTATACTGTAAAAACAACATTCGTTTTTTACAGTGTATCGCTAACTGTTGAATATAAACATTATTCTTTGATTTAATGTTTCAATAGAAGTAGAGTTGTTACTCTCTCATTAAATAACAATTTCTCTTCGATGACTATGACTCACTGGTCCTGTGCAATGAGTAAAAATAACCTATCTAGTAAAAACTGTCCCTTTAGCTTGTTATCTTAACCCTACACTGCATGATTTTTTATTTTTCGTAGAAAAAAATATATGTGTTTGTCAATGTAATAAGAAAACATGCAAAAATATTTTTAAAAATTTAACTCTAAATTTTCACCCCTTTCTAATTAAAAATAGTTTTGTTGCCAAATGGCTACACCATGCATTCAACAGATAAAAATGATTGTAAATGATAGTCTTGAAATTAGTTCTTTTTTGTAAAAAAATAGAGGAATTGAACATTTGGTGCACTGTACTCTTGTAATCCTTTACATTTTGACATTTTACATTATTTTTTTTTATGTACTTGTACTTTCCGATGATCAATTCTGTCAAATCTGATGTCTTTTGGAGGCTCTCTCGCGCAAGCTTTCTTTCTTTTCTCTTTTTTTTTTTTTGGTTTGTAACTAGTTCCTCTGTAGCTAATGGTCTCTTTTTAATACGCTTTTATTAATTTCACATGTGGGTTTGTATGTATGTATGTATGTATGTATGTAACTCTAAATAAAAGATAAAATTTACGTTCTTTGCAAATATAAAAGTAATATATTTAATATTATTTTTAATACTAAAGGCTAAACTGTAGGGGAAGACCGCCTATATTGGACCCCCTAAGAACAGGAGGCCTGTGTCGCTCAATGTGAAGCAAAACAAAAATACAAAATAGGGCATCGTAAGCTAAATTTAATCAGGAACCGCCCTAGGAGCTTATATTTTCTAAAAATATGGAAATTATTTTTTAAAAAATTATCTTACAAAAAGTTGCAAAAGTTCAATTTAGGAATATATGCGCCTATATTGAACCATGCGCTTCCTAAATTGGACCGTACCAGGAAATCATAGAATAATTTATATTTGAACTATACATCTTTTTTCCAGGATTTGCAATAGAATTTCTTTTGCTTCGGTCTCATTTAGGCAGTGTTGATACACTCACCGATGGCATTTCATGCATTTAATCATGTTTTGCGCTTCATCTCTATGACAAATATTGCAATAACAATTGTTTTGTGCAGTTTCTTGCTTATTCTTGTGTGACTTTTTCTGTTCTATGCTTCTTTCATACGGCGTTAGAATGATTGCTGAGATAACCTTCTTTTTGTTCTTTCTATTTTTTAGTTAAATTGATATGTGAGCCTGGCCTTTACAAAATCATAGTTGAAGTTGACAATCATGCTTTGATGAGAACTATCCGCTGATTATGCAGAGCTTGTACTAATTTAAGTCGTAGCTAATTCTTGTACATGGTGTACAACAGTACAACTTACACCGAACATGTATTGAGTAGTTTTATCTGAACTACTTGCCTCGAACTCTGCTCCAGCCAAGTCAATGCCGCTAAACACATGTCAATTAACAGGCCAAACTCCTGTTCTTTAGAATCAACTCCCAGCATTTGCCATATCCTTGATTGAGGTTTACCCATAAGAGTTACCAAACAGTTCTTCTATTCGATATTGGGTAATGGATCCTATTGAATGTTCTCGCATCCATGTATCACACGCTTGATTAAAATATGTAGACAGAGGCTGAAAAAAGATAATATATATTGCATGGTGTGCTTAAAGAGAAAGCATTATTATATCGCCCTCGTTAACCAAGTTTATTGCATCTATGCTCTTGGTCTAACGGTTTTGATGAAATATTGTATCAATTGTGTGAGTTATCGTTTGTGATCCAACCTGTTTTTGAACAAGCATATTGCTCACCAGGGGGTGATTTTACGATAAGCACATACATGGAACGTATTCTTTTGAAAATAAGAATGGGGGGAAGGGGAGGGGGTGTAACAATTCTGTTGCACTCATGCAGCAAATAGCAAGTGTGTTTCTAACACGTTCACCACACATTACTGCTCCAAACTGGTGTTTACCTTTATACGTCAATATATTTTGGGGCTTTTGGACAGTGAAAAGACCGGTTTCATCTACATTGAACATTTTAGTAGCATATTAATTGTTTCTTTTTGAAATCTTTTCGAACAAATCGAAGAATTTCATTTTTTCCCTCGGTAAACCAGCACAAATTTTATTTAAATTAATAACTATGTTTAACAACCTGAAACTGCAACTTAATAGTAAAGAGAAAAAAAAACAAATATTTCAAGAATTTACAGCTTCTAGAAAATGTGCTTGATAAAAAAATGAATATCGTGAATAGGTGTTAAAGTATGCTTAAAATAATCGTAACTACGCTATTAAATCAGACGAGTCACTTATTTAATGTTACAGTTAATAAAAAGTCTTGCTTAAAATCATATTCTTAAATTGGACCACCGGTCCAATATAGGAAATTTTTTTCGGTCCAATAAAGGAAAACATGCCATTTTTTATTCTTCAACTTATTTCTCTGTCAAAAATTATTACAACCGGGCATGTAAATACATAGATGTGATCCTTATTAAACACAGATTATCATGCTATAACAGCAATTTACCTCAGCTTACAAGTTTTAGTACTATTTTACTAGGTACAAGTCTGCAAAATAAGATTTTACACGTTTCCAACATAAATCATGCCGTAACTCACGCTAAGCAGTTCGAAGACTGGTGAAACTTCATACACATTGATTTTATTCCTAAAACTTTATGTATTTACCGTAAAAGTGTAGTATAGATCTCTGTACTAGATTTTAGGCCCGAGGTCCAATTTAAGCAGTGGTCCAATATAGGCGGTCTTCCCCTATTGCATATTGATACAGTACAGATATAAGTACATGTAAACTTAAGTGTGGATATTCAGTAATTTTGAAAATCAGAGCGAAACCCGTGATGATCACAGCGCATTCCAATGTAAAAGCGTATTTTTTAGTTTTTTTTTTCAAAACTATATTTTAAAATTATTAATGACTTTACTTGTCCGTGTAAGCACAACGTTTGTGCTAACTGAAATCTAAAATGAACACGTTAAGGCTTTACCCTATTGATTTTTTGTTTGATCACTCTGTTGAACATCAACTAAGCATTGATAATTGCGAGGTCTTATAAACGGTAGAACAGCCGAAAGTACCACTTTTGGGTCCGCATGATTATATTATACCTTCCAAAAAGAGAAAGAAGCCAGCGCGAAACATAAACAAAACACATACTTCATGAACTACAGAGATGAATCGAAGTGTTCTCTGGATGCTTACTGCATAATGTTGCCAAATGGCTACAGACGTGTATTATGTCCTAGATTTTTTCCAAATAATTATTTTAATGTAAAACGAATCTTAAACGAAAGATAAATGTTTATTTTATTCATGTTATTTTTTTTAAAAGACGAAGAAAAATATTTCATTGTAAAAAATAATTTCAAAACATGGTAGTTTGAGGGATTTTAAAAGCTGTCCATATGGATTCATTTGAGAGCATGTAACAGACCAGTGCTGCCATGTATGGAGGATAAATGGTGATAATTGCTTTAAATATACCCAATACTTGCTTTTTATGCATTGAGTTGCCTTATGACTACATTCTGCTATTCATAAGGAGGACAAATTGTTCATGTAGCCAATTGGCAACACCATGCAGTGTAGGGTTAATATTATTTTTTCTAAAAACCTTATTTTTTCTTCTTTTTCAGATAAAATATTTTATGGAACCCGCTGTACATGCTCTGCAATACTTAGATGTGATTCAAATGAAGGACTCAACGCATAAATCACACTTTTACCATAATTTACAAGGAACGTTATTTAGTATCCCCAAGGTAAAGTCTGTTCATAATCTAAGTACAGCTACGTTTTAATTTCTTCATAGGATATCCTTGAAGACATGATGGCATGTCATTCACAGCAAAAAGATGAGTTTGCAATAGGGTCTGTAATGTGCATTAACTGCTTGCCTGAATTTCCTGAGTTATCTCGGGCTCGTATGAGTTGCAGGTAATTACTATCCCGAGAAAATTCGGGTGGTACTAAATGATTATACACCCATAAAAAAATTAAACATTCAACTAAAAACCTACATATTTTGTTTATTTCATTTCCTTGTATTGAAAAATCAAATTTAAAAAATGTGATTTTTTTTGTGTATTGTCGACAGCATGCATAATTTTGTGTGTAAAAATTATGCACGCTGTCGATCTCGTTAGCTCCATAGGACCCACTAAATATACTACTACCATAATTGGATGGCATTATGCAAAAAGGAGTTAACCCACAAAACATAAAAAAATGAATTATCCAACTCTGATGGTAAAATATGTTGCTTTCTACATTAAGCAAAAATGATTTGAGCCCTATCAGCTTTTCATGGTAGCATATCATTAATATATTGATATAGAGCTCATGAGTTTTGCCAGAGTTTGTTGACTTTAAAGCCCATTATCTTAAAATCAGGTTTTTGTGGGTTAACTCATTTTTGCATAATGTCATCCAATTGCATGGTTTTTTTCTTCCGTTATTTTAATACTTACTATGTCTAGTACATTGTGGTTAAGATTAATAAAACTGCACACGTGTAGCTTTATGAATAATCGTATTTTTTGCAGTTTCTCCGTAATTTGCGATAAACAAAGTATTTCGTTATAGGAAATTCCAATATTTTATACACGTTGAGCAACAGAAATATGACCTAACTATACGTCATTGCTTTTCTTTCAGTGGTTAAAACAACGAAAGAAAATGGCGAATAACAGTGAAAACTAATTTCAGTTCAACTATTAATTGATAAATTTTTTTGTCGTTGAGCTAATCTCTCTCGTTTCGCGGAATATCGTTCTTCTAGCTGTAATAGAAATTTTTACACTCGTATTGGGATTAGGTGGTTGTTTAACTAAATTGTAGCGAACTAGGAAGAAACTGTAATTGCATTTGTGTAGTGTTGTTTCTTGTTCGGACTTGCCTTTGTAATTATCATCAACTTTAATGGCACGTGTGTGCAGCAATTGTAATTGTTAGGGTAGTTCAAACGTTATCAGATTGATTGAAAACACACTTATTTCTAAATGTATATGTATTTAAAGATAATTACTTTTTTATTTAGAAATAGCAGACAGTCTTGAGATTTATTCGTAATGTTTTAATATTCCTTTTTCTATTAGTCGAAGGTTTTCAGGCTAACGTCTTTATGACGTCTTTCATTATATCACCTAAAACTAGTCCATTTTTTGCTCACAGTAGCAAATTTTAAAAGTATTGTCACTGTAGTATAAAAAACGCCAAAGCAAAAAACCTTTTATTGCTCTTTGACAGGTTACAAATTCAAAGTTGATACTAATAAATACAGGTTCTGCCGAAATAGTTAATCTTCTCCTAAAAGTATTTATTTAAGGAACTAATATATGGGGCAAAACGAAAGAGTTAAGTTTACTTACCTGTTTCAAAAGAAGCAAATGGGAAATTTGTTCTGAAACTTATTGTACATACAGAAGGACTAATGTATTTTGTAATGCAACTTGCGTTGATATATTATTTAAAGTTTGTGAACTTTTTTTTTATCTTCAAAAAAAGGTGGAAATTTTTCACTTCAAAAATTCAAGGGGCAAAGTGAGAAATAAAATATTTTTGTTATGAAAAATTTATATTCGATGATTAAGAGTAATTTTCATCAAATAAATTCATGAATAAACAAATAAAATATTTTTTTATAAAAAAACTAATAAATAAATTAATTAGTGTAGTGAAAAAATAAGTAAGTGAATAAAATACAAAATGAATGAGAAAATGAGTAAATGAATGAGTAAATAAGTGAATAATTGAGTAAAAGAATGAAAATAAATTTATAAATGAAAAACATTGAATTGATCAAACGAAATGAACTATTTCACATTGCCTCATCCACTTTACGCCCACGCTTTAACTCTTACAATTATCCCTTCACAAATTGTATTTAACAATAAAAGTCAAAACATGATTAATATGAACTAAATAAGTACTGCGCTGGACATCAGTAGATCTCAGTCAGTATTTAAAATAATAATTATAATAATTTTATAATTTTATAATAACACAAAGTAATTTTTAAAAACAACGAATTTTACAGTCAGTGTATCAAATTTTGAAAATAACTTATATCTGTTTTTTTATTTTCCTTTTTAGAGCTCTTTATTTTTGACTGGAATCTACTATATGTTCAGGAACTTAATTAAAATATTGCTTGATAGGTGGTGCTGCAAACCGTGAACATATTTTACCATTTCACTTTGCCCCGCTATTTCACTTATCCCGCATTCCCCTACATGTTCTCAAAAAAATCCGATATTTCAGAGCATCAAGGTTTTTTTGTCCATATATTAACTTCATCGATGCTAAATCTCAAGCACACACATTTCGTAATCGATGCAGCATTCTGAGATTCGATTGGATATTTTCACCATTTGTCAGCCTAATATTTTTGTAAATAAACCGCCATTGCCAATTCTTCATTAGACGCTACAGTCTGTGGCAAACGTCTGTGCTATGAATTGAAATCCAGTCGACCTAAGTACTAATACAACAAAAATGCAATGTAATGATTAATTTTCCGTTGCGTTGCTTGAATTCCATTGAAACAAAATTCTAGATACAACTAATAACATTTGCGGTCATTTGAAGTTTGTTGTAGGGGTGCTGCAAATTTATTTCCTTAAAATGGATATTTTGTTGTATTAATATTTATGTCGACGGGATTTCAATGCATAGCAGAGACGTTTGCCACAGACTGTAGCGTCTAATGAAGAATTGTCAATGACGGTTTATTTACCAAAATGTTAGGCTGAAATATGGTAAAAAATATCTAATCGAATCTCAGAATGCTGCTTCAATTACAAAATGTTTGTGTTTGAGATTTAGCATCGATGAACTTAATATATAATCTTACTGCATATACGCTATAAAAATTGCCTGTAATCTTACTGCAAAAATACGGTGGCAGTAGTGCTGCCTCCACTGCTATTTGTTTTTTCAGTTGCGACTGTAAGCGTTTTAACCGTATAAAAATTGCTCCTTTTTGAGCATAAGTAAAAATCCACTCTTGCAAGACCAAACGTCTAGTTATTAGACCCATACACACACACACGCACGCACGCACTCCCTCACGCACGCACGCACACACACACACACACACACACACACACACACACACACACACACACACACACACACACACACACACACACACACACACACTAACATTTTAGTAACATTTATATCCTCATTGTCAGTTGCCTTAAACTATACTGACGGTCTTCCCCAATGTTAAAACTTTAGTATGCCCACTTTACACTTTAACTGCAAAATAACGGAAAAAAAACTTTTGATAAAATAGATATTTTTGCCATGTTCATCCAAATTTAACCAATTGATAGGAAACAACAATTTTGGTTCGTTAGTAAATTGTAATATTAGTAGAGTACTAAAGCAATTAGTATTTTAAGTAATCTTTAAGTCAAACTTATTAGCACAATTAAAAATAAGTAAAATTAAAAATACTTTATCTTAGTTACAAAATTTTACCTATCCAAACTTAGTATGTATGTATCATATGTTTAAGAGAAAAATATTTATACCAAATTTGAAAATAAAATAAAATTTAACTTATTAAAACTTGTTCAGTTTTTATTCTAAAAAGTTTCAGAAATAATAAGATATGCAAAATGTCAACTTCGAAACCGTTAAATCTTACCTGAAACTACTGCATTCAAATGAGAATCCGATATATCACTAGTTAAAATACACAATGCATTAGAAATGAATTCATTTTCGGAGGATGAAATGTTTGGATAATTACTATGGCAAACAGTTTGAGCTCGCGATTCCTGAGAAATGAATCAGAGAAATATTGGAATTGCTAGCTTTGTTTATCATAGGAATGGAAAATATAACAATGGGAACTTCTGCTTCGCAAATGTTCATTTCACTGTGGACTCTAATAAAAAGGAACATGGCTAAGGTCGACAAATTGATATAAAGTATTTCGGTGGCAGGATTTGTTACGAAATTAATAAGCCATTTTTCGAAAAATTTATGATTTCTTCGTATTCAAATGAAATTAATTCATTGCTTGAGAATTTTCACCCGTTTTCAAAAGGAAAATATCTCTATTGTTTGAACTTTATAGCTAATTATTGCTTAAAATATGGTTGTTGGTTTCTTAAGAAAAATTATTTTGTGTCTTGATATGTTTGATCTTTATTTCTTTGGCGTGTTATTTCGATGTTCTGATGTTATTCTTTCAGTCAACACGAGAAAGTAAGGCTAGGTATTCCAATACCTCAACGCTTTTTAAGTATACATGCTTATACAAGTAAATTGATACTTTAAATAATAACCACTCAATTAAAAATATATATTGATACTCGTACCAAAAACAACCATTGAATCGTGAAAGAAATTATTTCTAAATTTTTTTTTTTGCTCCGAAAGATTTTTTTATACTTTTTATTCATTGGTGAAGTCACTTTCTGAACTCAAACGTATTTGAAATATCGTCAAAATCGAACCAAAATTCATAAATCAAATAATGAATGTGAAAAATTGTACATATAGTGTAGAATCCCGCAAACCCGACCTAAAGTTGACCGAAAAATGGTCAAGTGAGTGAAAATGCAGGGTTTAATTAATTTAAATTTATTAATTGGAATGCACACGGAAGGATTTTTTTGTCCTGCCAGAATGCGATCAAGTAGTCTGGATCCGATCAGTTTATCAATTGACGAGTTCTAGACCTCTTAGTTATTTTATGTGATCATTTTAAGGGTCATTTTTCAATAAATCAATTTAGTTTTTTTGTAATTTCGCAAACAATCAACTGATACTATGTAGTGCATATCTAGGTATTCATAAAACACTCTAAAAAGCGCTAGCACAAAATTTTCATATTTTAAAACTGTATTTATTGTTGATTTAAAGTAATTGCTGAAAAAGTGCTAAGTGCAAGGATATTTTTTTTTCTCTTTTTTTGTTCGATCTTACTTTTGTTTTAATACACTTTTGTGTAGTCCTCCGTGATTACATAATTTACCTTTATCAAATTGATTACTACTTAAATGACTAATTAGAGCAAATTGATTATTAATAATTGATTAGTACTAATTTCATTGAATAACTAATTAGTACCTAATTACATTCGTGAACAAAAAAAGAATACGTGAATGGACGTTGAGAGTGCACCTAATGTTTTTTCACAACCTATTGTTGAAGTGTGCAAGTAGAAAAAAATTTTTGCTCTTTCGTTTTTGAAAATATTTACTTTAGCTATGTTTTGATATATACAGTAAAATGGAAATTCCCGATTATTCATGGTCGGATTATGCATAGTTCGGATTATCCGTGGAACTTTCTCACTTTTGTTTTCGTTCTTTTATTTTTTTTCGGTGATAATTTACTGAATGCCGAAAAAAAAAGTGCTTTAGCTTTCGTTTTGATATGTATACTTTTTTTACACTCAATTTTTAGTTGTAATTTATTTGCATGTGGGAGTGTTTCTGATATATTGCATATATTAATATCATGTTTTATCTTTTTTTTTTCGATTATACGCTGTATTCGTTTATCCGCGGTTATCCTACCACCCTATTCTGTGGATAATAAGAAGTTTACTGTAAATAATAATTTTTAAAAAAAATCATGCAATTAATGAATATTATTCATCATTATCTGCTCACTATTTATGCAGCAAATGACACAATTTGTGCATAACGTGCATTTTTATAGTGAATATTTTTCCACAATTCTATGGTTAAAATATTTGATTTCTATTGCTTTAGAAACTTTGGTTCCAGCATGTTCTACCCTCTTTAAAGACTGAATTGCAGTCCCCTGAAGTCTTAGCAGCTGCACTGCAGCCTTTATTGTTCATGATAGAAGAAAGTACCATAGAAGAGTATCAGAATGAAATTCTTCCAGTTTTTAGAACCGTGTTCAGCATGCCCAAATCAGTACAGGTAAATCATTTGTATTTGTTGTTTAAAACACTTTATGTGTCTCTGCTCTTCACAGTATTCTTTAAAATGTGTCGCTACAATAGTTCAAAATCAGGCCCGTCATTTAGGGGGGGGGCAGGGGGTCAATTGCCCCCCAGCCCTGGCTTTGAGAAATCAATGCATTTACATATAAGTGGGCGTGGTTTTTAATGTTTTCCGATGAAATTGCATTGTGTTTGGACCCTTTGCCCCCCTGGAAAACTTGAAATGACGTCCCTGTTCAAAATATACAATTGAATGGGTGTGGTACCCTTTGTGTGATTAAAATCTGTTAAAAAATGGTAAAACTGAAAGATACTTTATTTCCAGATCTATTAGTTTCAATATAATGAAATTTTAACCAAATATTAAAGCAACTCTAATAATCTGTTTGATACCAAAATGTAAGTCATAGGTGCTTTTGAATTTCTTAAACAATTATTTAAATAAAGAGAAAGTTTTTGTTAGCCGATAATTAAAAACATACTGCGCGTAGCATTACTCGTCTGTGAAATAAGATATCCACCTAATTATTTTTTGTAGAATAAAAATATAATGTATGTTTAAAATGACAAAAAGTTAGATTGATTTTATATTCTTCACCCCTGAAATTGAATTTTTTCGTTCAAAATTTAAATTTCGATACATTTTTTAAGCATTTTATTACTATAATTTGAAATGTTTTAACACTCGAAAAATTTTGGTTCATTAAATTAAGCATAATTAACACATGAACAAGACCATTTGTATAAAGTTTCGTGCACTTGAGATAATCCGTTTCGGACATATGCTGCGCGCAACGAGTAAAAACGCAGTTTCGAGAAAATAACCTTTAAAAGTCAGTGTCAAACGTCTGTCATGGAGATAAACAAATGCGATTTTAAAAATTCGACTACTATTTTCCTCATATCTTCAGTTCTACTTAAAAAAATTTTACGGGGTTTGTTTCAAAATGTTCCCATTACTACCCGCTTAAAAAAAAGCTTAGTACAAAGAATCGATTTTTTGGCCCCTGAAAAGGTACTGGACCCCTGAACTGAAATGTTGTAGAAGTTTATTTTCCCTCGACGCAACAAGGATGAGGATCATAAGTTTGACGTGTCTGTATATCTGTGTAGCTGTCTGTGTCGCTATAGCGCCTAAACAGATGGACCCATTTGATTTTTTTTTTGTTTTTTGAAAGGAGAGTTGTTCGAGAGTGTTCTTAGCTTGTTCGAGGCTTCAGATGACATTAATTGACGAAGATATTTAGATATTTATTAAAAACCTTTGAAACATTTATCGCGATTTTTGAAGGGAAAACATAATTGAAAATTTGAAACAAAAGAAAGAAAAAAAATCTGCGTCTGATAGAATGTGTTTAAAACTTCCATGTTATATAGAGCTCGAACTATAACCTATTTTAGCAAACGAGGGTAGGCCTCTATTTAGGCAATTGGAAACCGATATCATTGCTGGCTAACAAGGAAAGAAAGTTCAATTATTTAAAACGTTTATCTGTTGCCAGTATTTATATGTTAACAATTAAAATACTTGTAATTGGTTTTAGTATAAAGATTTAAAAAGGATTTTTAATTTTCCCTCTTTATTCTGCTTTTGCTACCAGCAAATTTTACTTGTAGGGATTATCTTTCGTTCTCCGTATTTACCTCTTGTCTTACCTTATGTACTCTTGAAAAAAAATATATAAATATATTTTAATTTAAATTGCTTTATGACCAGTAAATTTCGTTTAAATACGATGTAGCCATTTAGGGATGTGTTTTTTTTTTCTCTCTATTTAACCCCTTAGTACTTGTGCTTTCAATTCTCGGTAGAATTGTCACATATTAACTGTGTACATTTTAAATCGACAAGCCCAACCATTAATTACTCTTTGCACCTTAACCTCTTCAGTCCCAGTTGAAGGTACACATATGTGTATCTTCTAAGTTTTTATTTTTGGTTTCAAAGTAAATTATAACGAAAAATCTATGTATTGTAAAATCCAAGATTGTAGCATTTATTCTTCACCAATCCCAATTCTTTTTCTAGATATTATTCAGACCTAAAAAAGATTTAAAAACTTGAAATTGAAATGGTTGAAAAAATCAGGACTGAAGAGGTTAAGTTTTAAAATTAAAGTGCGAAAATCAGCTCGGAATATTACGTTAGTCGGTATAGACTGACCCGATTGAAGTGTCTAATAGGAAAAAAAAACACTTTTAAAAATTCGTGGGATGAATTTGTGTGACACCGTTGTTGTTGTTAACTATACCACTTGGATACCCGAGCCCGCGTAGATAGATCTACCCGATTTAAGGTAGAATTGGTACGGCTTCCGTTTTGACGAGCACCATTGACGTGGAAGTTCGATTCAGCTCAACACGCAGGCCATAAGCCCCGTTTATAGGATATGCAGCCATTCACAGCACATTCATTCACACAACGAAACGACAAGGACAGAAAAGAGAGTAAGTGCTACCATGCCCGAGCCGCGATACGAACCCGAAGCCAACCCATGCCCGTCAGACTACTCTGACCACTGGAAAAGATGGCCGGCTTGTGTGGTACTAAACTGCTGAACTACGTTTTTTATTTCAATAGGATAAAATGGTAATCATACTAGTTCACGATTTGTGCATAAATACATTGGTTTTTAATGATATACCAGTTATTACTATTGTTCTTTTAAAAAAGTTAATAAACAACACCTTAACTATTTGATGTCTTTAATGTACATGCAACTTTTTCTTGATATGAATAATTTAAAAATATAGTAGAAATTTGAAAAATAGATTTGCTTTTTAGAAAAGAAAACGTAGTTTTTCTTTTTTTTTTTTTTTTCAAATATTTTCTTTTTGATTTCTACAAAATATTGCATTGAGTCTGCATTTTTTTTCACACCAAAATTTCATTTCAAACAAATCACTTTACACCAGAATGATTTTTTGCACATAAAACCAACAGCATACTCATCTCTTTCGTGCCTGTTGTATTTTCTCATTTCCTCTACATATAAAATCAGCAAGTAGCTTATTGAAAGCATAATAAGATACCTCGCTTTGAATGAAAGTATTAGGCTATCTATTTTATGCTTTCTCTTATGTGAAAAGATAGTAAGAACAACAATTTTACTACCCACGTTAAGGGGGAAATTTCTCTATTCTATTAGACTTAACAATGCCAATTAGGAATAACGTGCAAAATAAAACTTATAATATATATTCAGCAAATTTGATGCAAAATTCAACGTTTTAATCATAAATTGCTTCGTGTTTTTTTAAATAAAAATCCAATAGTAATCTTCATTAATACTTTTAATTGTTTTAAAAGAACCCGGTGTCGCAGTATTTGTACACGAAACTTATCAAAAATTTGCTTAAAGGGTCTTAATTACCTATCATAAATTACTTATCACGGATGTAGGGAAACCCAATCATCTGTGACGTTAATTCAGCTTCACAAAAATTACTACTATTAAAATCTGTCCGCGTCTGTCTGTCTGTCTGTCTATCTGTCTGTCTGTCTGTCTGTCTGTCTGTCTGTCTGTCTGTCTGTCTGTATGTATGTATGTATGTCTGTCTGTCTGTCTGTCTGTCCGTCTGTCTGTTCGTCTGAAGCTTGAACTCCTCAAAAACCGCTGAGCGTAAAGAATCAAACATAATACCATTCGATTTGAAATTTTCTAAGGAAGACAATAAGACCAACCGCGTAATTGTACGACGTTAATTAGCTGAGATATTAATTAAAACGTTAATTAAATTCTTTGCCCTTTTAAAATTCCAAGACATTTATTTCTTTCCGTTGCCATTTTAAATTAAAGCGTTAATTAAATTATTGCACTATTTAAAATTCCAAGACATTTATTTCCTTCCGTTGCCATTTTAAATTAAAACGTTAATTAAATTATTGCACTATTTAAAATTCCAAGACTTTTATTTCTTACGGTTGCCATTTTGAATTAAAACGTTAGTTAAATTAATGAACTATTTAAAATTCCAAGATATTTTTTTCTTGCCGTTGCCATTTTGAATTAGAACGTTAGTCAAATTATTGAACTATTTAAAATTCTAAGACATTATTTCTTACCGTTGCCATTTTGAATAAAAACGTTAATTAAACTATTGAACTATTTTAAATTCCAAGATATTTATTTATTTCCGTTGCGATTTCAAATTAAAACGTTAATTAAATTGAACTTTTTAAAATGAAAGAGTGTTATTTTTTTCCATTGTCATTTTGAATACGTGTTATAACAAAGTTCTGACAATTGTTTTTATTCTAATTATTAATGACATATTTTTACTCTGGTACCGTTTTGAAAATGCGTTTTTAA
The DNA here is from genome assembly GCA_038373865.1 of Uloborus plumipes. Taxonomy (NCBI): domain Eukaryota; kingdom Metazoa; phylum Arthropoda; class Arachnida; order Araneae; family Uloboridae; genus Uloborus; species Uloborus plumipes. The sequence goes on from JAXGGA010001256.1 coordinate 33,922, forward strand.
AGGAAATTGCAATTGCTGTTTTTGGAAGGGACTTTTTTTGGCTGCGATCCAAATATTAAAAGAACTTTTTTGTTTAGAATTTTGCAATTAATTTTACAGGAAGAAAGCGGTTTGGAAATAATTGTTTTTGGAAAGGAATTTTATTTGTTATTTAGGGAGAGTGCTAAGTATGCACTCGTCGTATGACACCGTCTTAATTTTTGAGGAAGCATGTGCAAATAATTCGATCGATTCTTTGATGCAGGAAAGCTTTTTAGCGAGCCGCTTTAGCATGGAGTAGTTTGTTAAACTTTTCCTTGGCACTTTAAAGGCGAGTCGCCTTGACGGCGAGTAGTTTATTGAAACTTTTCTCGCGACTGTAAAGGCGAGCCGCCTTGACGGCGATTAGACTGTTTAAACTTTCCTCATTACTTTAAAGGCGAGTCGCCTTGGCGGCGAGTAGTTTTCTAAAACTGCCTTCACTACATTACAGCCCGTGCAACGCCGGGCCACGCAGCTAGTAGTTTAATTAATGAAAGCGATGGAATTGATACTCTTTAGAGAAATAACAATGCTAATGAAATTTTCAAACTATTCTCGTAGAGTTATTGCCAGGTTTGTCTTGTATTTCAATATCAAGTTTGTAATATGTATCCCCGAGATATATATCCCCGAGTTTGTAATATATATCACCGACCACATTAGTGGTCTCTAAAAATAGCATCCCTCCCCCCCCTCCAAATAATAATAATAAAACGCCCCTCCATATTTTTTCCAAATATAACTTTTTATCTGCAGGGGGATTTATTTTTTCCGCTTCTCAGTCAACTGTAGTATTTGCATTTAAATTATTAAAGGGTTTCTATTTAACTAAGTGACATTTCCGGTTTTTTAAACATTATTATTATTAAACCGCAGTTTTATTGGTGCGCACTCATTCCTTAGCCTTTTTCTGTGATATAGGTATATTTTTAACATCAATAAAAATATTTTTAATTCATTTAAGCTAATGTACCAGTAACTAATAAGCTCAAATTATGTCTTTTAGTAACACATATGACGGTAATTAATTTGTTTGGTCTTTTTTACTCGAAACTATTACTTAGAACTACTGACAAAACAAACTAAATTTGGTAAATGATAATTAAAAAAATGTGCAGTAGATATGTTTATTTACTTATTTATATATATATATATATATATATATATATATATTTGGTTTTTTTGAATATTTCTTTAAGTTACAATATATTTCCCTAAATCTCATTATCTACACAGCAGGTTTGAAAGCATTAGTAAGTAACGATTACCAGAAATTAAAATGAGGGAACACATTTTACTAGAATTTTAAAAGGAGAACAAATTGAAAAACAACACGTTTGATTCCTCACGTAGTTTTTTGTCCTATCAAAACGTCCTATGATAAAGCTAAGAACGAAAACACTTTATGATGCTCTAAAAACAGCATCATTGTCTTGAGCCATCAAACAAAAGCAACAAAACCAACGCGACCACACGACGATCAAGTATTCTTATTGCTTTGGAGACTTCTAGCTCCCATAAAAGAAAGAACCGCCTTAAAAATATCGCTTCGCAAGAAAACTCCAGACAATGTGACATAAAAGAACAACTTCAGCGTCAAAGGGAGGATATTTTGTAAGTCCGTTTGTTTATTCATTTTTAGAAGACTTTCTCTGTAAAATACAGGGCGTTTTTTAAGTGTTGGCAGTGTTAAAAAAAAATTTAAAAAACTGCTTGAGGTTTATACATTTTTTTCCATCTATATTTCTTAACGATTTTTCCCCATCGTTTTCACCAGAGCTGTTGAGTCAGAGGGAAAATAACCAAACTTAACTCCAGACCCGTCCTTTCAAGTTTTTTCGGGGGGGGGGACGCAATGATTAAAAACACAATACAATTTCACCAGAAAACAACAAGAACCACGCCCACTTATATGCAAATACATTGATTTCTCAAAGTCGGAGGGGGATTGACCCCTCCCTCCCCCCTAAATGACCGGTCTTCTTAACTGTGGGAATTTTAGAGACTGCAACTCCGACTCCATTATCCGAAAATAAGTCCTACTCTGATTCTGATTCCTTAGTGTGCTTCCAAACTAACCAATACGACAGCGATAAGGCGAGTACGATGTCGTTATCCGACAATCCATCGGATAGAATGTCGTTATCCGACATTGGCCCACACAAAATGCATTAACATGTGCTATGCGCTTTTTTACATTCCGATTCAATGATGATTGCGTCGTTTCCTTTAAGCCGATGTCGTTTATCGGACCATTTTTGTCGAAAAGCACCCGCCTGCCTTTTCATGTCGCCAGATAAGTATTCATCTGTTTACTTTTATTTTGAAGTTATGAGAAATAAGGATGGCATACGAAATTATATCAGGCGAATGGAAAAACAGTGCAATAGATTACACCGTGTCCTACTTGTCGTTTTAGTAATACTGGTCAATTCTCATCGATATTGTGTCGTTAAGTGGAAAAGCGCTCTTAGTCTGGACTAAGTTGCGGAATCTGAGGGAAAATGGCCGTATCCGACTCGTAAAATTTTAAAGACTCCGACTCCGCAGTCCTGGGTGGTTAAATAACGTAATGTAGGTGACGCAAGAACATCAACAACTGAAAAAAGCGTTTATGAAAGAAAAAACTCAGTGCATTCTTTTACCTGTAGGGTTTTTATCAATGATAATGGCGTCCACTCTAATGACACATTGAGAAAATAATGGTTAAGATATCGAGAGTTGCAGCAAATATACTAGCTAATACTTGACTCCAGAAACACGACTAGATAGGTTTTAAAGATCCACCCCCATTACTTTTGGATTTGTATATTGTCAATCCTTATACGATAATTTAGATCCATAAAAAGACTACTATGAATACCCCCACTCCCTTGCAATTTTAAATTGTGTCTGAGTTCTAGAGCCTGTCACGAATTGAAAATTATCTAAATCTTCTAAGAACTATAAGAAGTGTATACGTTGAAGTGTATGAACATAGTGAAAAAGATCGAAAGAAAAAAATAATTACGTTCAAATCTGTAAATATTTTCATAAACAATGATTTTTTTTTTAATCAGCGCAGGAATTTACAAAGACCCTTTATGAAGAAAATGATAACAAAAAGGCCACAAAAAAATAAATCATGAGAAAAGTATTAATATGCCGTGAAACTATTGCAAAATGCACGAAAAAGCCTGAGCTAAATAAATTCAGTATATATTTTAAGAAAGAAAATTTTTTACAAATGAATTAGGGAGTCAATCGGATTGTTAAACCGTTTTTCTCTATAACGGTTTATCTTTCATTTCATCCGCTTGAAGGATTTTTAGATGGCGTTCAATAACTTAGGATTATTAATCGCGGGATTAGTCCGTTTCGGACAAAGAATGTTTTATTCAAAGCATCTTTGCAAGGACACCTCACTTCACAAGGACATTTGACTTTTCATTTTGTTGAACACATTTTGCTAGTTTTTAAAGCTTCAAAATAACATATTGGTAATCTTTAGATGTACCAAGAAACAGGAATCCATTGTAACTGTATATTAAACAAGCAAATTTGGTTGTGGCAAGCATTATGAATTGGAAGTTGTAAATTGTATAAATTATATTTACCGTTAGTGTTGACAATACAAAAGTGAATTTTTTCCTGAAGGAATAGACATGAATAAAAATTAACTTTTTTCTAACAAATTTGGAAAAAAAATGCAAGAGTGGTCAGTTTTCCATAAAAAAGAAGAAGAAATCAGCGAAATTAGCGAACTGCTACTTATGAACGAAGTTTAAAATGTTTTGTGGAAAAAGGCTACAAGATATCTCGCTTTTTTGGTGGAACATATAATTATGACTTAATCATTATATTTAACTCTCAGTTTTGATTATGGACTATTACTTTTGTTTTGTTTGGAAAAGACAAAGGAAACAACTTGATTCTTGCTGAAAAAAGTAATACTGACTATTAAAATAAAACAAACATTGAATTAAAAAATCTGCAAAACGTAGGCTTGAAATATATTGCATTTATAACCTTTATAGCTAGAATTTATTGAAACAAAAGAATGCGAAAGTTCAGCAAATTAATTTCATGTCGTTTCAAATGACGAATGATTTTTTTCTTATATAAAAGGAGTCGATTTTGTGTTGATATTTTTTACAGAAAAAAACTTCAGCTCAACATACTTTAATTTTCTATTTGGACTTTCAAATAATCACGAAATAGTTCATTGTTATCCGTCTTTAAGTCATAAATGACCCAAAAGTTGACTAAAGTTAAATACCCAAACTTTATAAAAGGTGCTTCAAGTGAAAGAGGTCTCAAATTCAATTGATAGCTGTTTTTCATAATTGTTGAAAGTAAACATTGTAAACTTTTTATGGTGTCGATACCGTTACATGGTTATGGTGTCGTAATTTTTAAGTTCTAATGCTTTAAATCCCGATAGAGTATTCTCAAGAAACAATATTTTCTTATCGCGCTTTTTTGTTTTGAAAAGTAGTTCTTTTTCATGGGGAAAAAATGTAATTTTGTTTACCAACGCCATAGGCAACAATTTATAAATACTCCAAAGATCGAGATAATAATAGTGATTCAAACGGGAGAAAGATATTTTCTCAAAAGCATTCTTTGAAAATATTTTTTCGCAGATTATGAAAATATTTAGTTTTTCCCTATTATTTTCTTGACGATGCAACGTATGACTAACTTTCATGCATCACTATGTTACACATTCCCTCTTATTGTCAATGCATTGAAATGAAAAAATAAATAAATAAAATATTAACCCTTTGACATAAAATTAAATGGAGTTTGATGCGATCTAAGAATGTCGTTTAATTTTGCTCTACAGAACAGTTACGTGAAAGCTGAGGAAGAACACATTTTATTTTTGAATTTTTATTAAGCAGTTTGGTGTTGATAGAGAACATTAATAAATAATAATCTAATATTTCCGTAGAGTATGGAATGTTTCAAAACATTTTGGAATATGTAGAGGTACGTTATAAACAAACGAAAATCGACGGACGAGTTAAGAAATTATGTAATCTAATGTCATACTTGAAACAATTATGTGCATGAAGTATACGAGTATAGTTCGATTGTTTACTATATACATAGAGAAGCAACTATGAAATCTAATTGTATAGCAGACGCCGTCCGCCGAAAAAAGGGGATGACGATCCAGATTCGTCAAATTCTATAGTGGTGCATGAAATGAATGAGGAGTCAGACTCGTCATTGCATGTCAGGGGGGTTTTATTGTAATAAAATGTTTGTTGAATGTATATATTTTTTCGGAGCATAACAAGCATGGTATTTTCCGAATTTTATTTGCTCTAAACACAGAAATGAGACAATGTTCTAGGTTCATTGTTATTCTTTTGCAATAGATGAATTCGAGGGAAAAAGAGAATTTTCATCTGTTTACAAAAATGACTTACAACTCCTTATTACAGGAACCTCTTTTTCCAAATAAACCTCCACCGAACACAACTATTCATTTAAACTTGCTTAAACCATGTTCGAAAAAAGAAGATCCTATTCTGCTAAAACAAAAGGGCCTCGAAACAATAGAGAAGCTTTCGCAAGAGAACCTTGCTACTGCCTATACTGATGGTTCTTCAGATAAATCCCTCGATGGAGGAGGAGCAGGCATCCTTTTTACCCTTCCAAGCGGTGAAAATTTCAACCTTAAAGTTAATGCAGGCTTTATTTCTTCTAATTTCACCAGTGAACTCGTGGCGATCAAGGAAGCTATAACTCATTTCCTAAATAATTCTCAAGCTATGGATCTTGCTGAGGGACTGGTTGTCTTCTCGGACTCTAAATCAGCCCTTGAGGCCATCCGGAATGGAGAAACTAACATCACCACCACTATAAACAACTTGCTCGATCAGATGCACCGCAAAGGGAAATCTTGCGTGTTGCAGTGGATACCCGCACATGTGGGTATCGAGGGAAATGAGTGCGCGGACGCCCTAGCCAAAGAGGCACGTAGTCTTAACCAACCTCTCTCCACCATCACACTTACAGATGCGAATGCAGTGGCAAGATGCAGAATTTTTAAACCAGGCCTTAAAGAAACCATTGATAACCGACTTCGACGTTCCTAGAAATATTACAACCACAATCGCCCGTCTCAGAACAGAACATTATAAAGGAATGAAAATGTTTCCTGACGGGACAAGGACTTATCCTTTCTGCAGGAACTGCCCAGACACCCAACTCACACCAAGACACATCTTCGAATGCCCAAGCATTACTGCAGAGATCTTGAAACTCGGTTTGCTACCAGATAGAGATCTCCTGCAAGAGACCCTCTACAGTCCTGAGGCACCGAAGTTAGCGGCTACGGTCCTTCGGACCTTCGACAATATTTAGCACGATCCGTAGACACGACATCATCATCACAACTCCTTATCGGAAATGTTTCTATCTGAAATGGTTGTATTCTTAATACTAATGATTTTTTTCAGGCAACTGTGACATTGTTGGAAAACCTGGATATTATAATGAAAAAAACTCCGAAAAGTGATATAAAGGCCGATGTCCTGCCCATGCTATACAGCGCTTTTGAATCCACAACACCACAGATTCAGGTAGAATTTTTTGAATGACTTTTAACTTATTAGAATCAATGGACAAGGCGAGTCTTTTCTGATTCTTGTTTTCATATATTTCTTAACTGCTTTGTATAAGTATTTCATTTAGTTTCCAATTTTTTGGTGGCACTCCGATTCATTTTAATCTGAATTACTGACATGATGCTTTGTCATTCCTCCAGTCTAGACTTATAAAATAACACGATATCATTTAGTTAATATATTAATGGAGATATTTTCCGCAATGCAAGTTCATATAGAAAGTCAATAGTTTCTGCTATGAGCGCTAAAAAATGGTGCAGTTTTTGGTGTCGTACATAGTTACTAAATATATGTCATCTAATATAATTAGTAAAATTTTATATTAGCTGAAAAAAATCGTTGTCAGTACACTATATAACCAAAAATATCAGGCCTCTCAAAAATTCATTTTTATGATTTTTTTGAGAAATTAGAGACTAGATTTTCTCTTACTTTTGTAACTTAAAAAGCATGAGTTAGCTGACATTTTTTCGTCAAACCTTATCACATTTTAAGGAAACTTGACAGCATACAGGAGAAACATTATATTAAACTATGAAGTACAAATTATGAACATTTGAGAATATATAAACATTTAAAGAAGTGTTTTGTTCTGCACGAATACTAATTTAACATGTTTTTCTTCAACCGTTGTATGTGGCAACAATGAAAAAATAAAGTCGAATATCATAAAAATTTAAAAACATATTTTACAATACGTTTATTACAATGACATCTGTTCCAGTTTGAAGGGATTTTTCTTCGGTTAATTTTAGCAAAAAACCACCATTCCAACAGAAATATTTTACGCTAGCTGCTTTACGTGTTTTGTATTTGGTGACTGCCTTATGTAGCAAATCGGTCGACACGTAGTACTGACTCTGGATATTGCAATTTTGAGGGCAAATAAGCTGTTCGGTATTTGCTAGAAACCCTGCCTTAACTTCGGCCATATTTCCTCTGAGAGATCTATTAATATATCAGAAAATGTGTCAAGTTATTACTATAACCATTAAGTTTTCCCGGAAAGTTAATGGCTTATCCAAGAAACTCGGCTTGTGCGCGCCTTGATTGGGATGGTTTCTAATTTTTTTTCAAAAAGTTTTAACTTTAATTTCAGGAAGATTACTGACTTTCAGTGTGTGAAATTCCTGTTTTTTAACAACTATATTACTAGAGAAGTTAGGCTCACTAACTGCCCAACATTTTCGAGAAACTTCCCTGTTTTATTACAGCCTTTCCTATAAACGTTTAAAGTGCCCGAACTTCTGCGACAATAATGGATGATTTTTTACTACTCAGTATGTATAAAGCATTAAGTAACCGCCCCTAGGACAGGGCTAAGATAGAAACATGCAATACACCGCCAACTCGGTTATTTCTATCCATGGACTGCAGTTTCGTGCTTATTATGCACTCATCCGCATGGTAATTGAGTTGGAGGCAAAAATCCTCTTATAGAGCAAATAGAGCCAAAATAACTGGTAGCTAATGTGAAATTTTAATACCAGCGAGCGACCCACTTGGTACGGTACAACTCGTAAATTTTAAGGCTGGGCTCGGGTATAAAGCAGTAAGCAACCGCCCATAAGCCAGGTCGAAGGCAGAAACATGGTATTCTAATTTCACATTAACTACCAGCTTTTTTGGCTCTCTTGCTCTATAAGAGGATTTTTGCCTCCAACTCGGTCACTTTCCTATTCCATGCTGATGAGTGCATAATAAGAAAGAAACAGCAGTCCACGGATGGAAATAGCCGAGTTGGCGGTGTATTGCATATGCAGTATGTGTCTAAAGACGTTAAAGGCATATCATACAGCGAACAAGTTAATCTTTTTTACTGTATCAGTAAACATTTTTTATTTATTGATTTTTTACTCTTAACATTGCTTGTACTTATTCTTGGTAAAAATACTGCTGCGGTACTTAAAAGTATTTTAGTGCCAAAACATAAAAAGGATTTTTATCCTATTTCAGTGTGCTGCTTTACAAGCTGTAACGCAAATATCGGATATTCTAGAAGAGCAAGCTGTCAGGAAAATGGTTTTACCTAGAACAAAGCAAGTTTTCGATAACAACTCAGGAGTCAAGGTAAGGTTTTAAATTCCACTCTGAATTGAAAGACATTTTTCGTTACTCTCTCACAATTGATTTTTTTTTACTTTATTACAAGCGAAGTATGAGTTTTACATAACTGATAGGTTTGTTGAAGTTTAATAATAAATTATATAAGATGACGTAGAAAGAGTGAACGCTAGTACGTAGAATGTAATTACTGCTGAAACCTTACAATAAAAAGAAGTTAAATGATTTTTTTCCAAACTGTAAAAATATACTTGCTCAAAACATAATTTTTTATTCCGCACGTAAGGAAAGTTAAAAAAATCTTTCAACACAAAGTAAAATTGAACACTGTTAACGAGTTTTGAAAATATAAGAATTTAGACTAGTCATATATCAAGGGTTTGGAAGATGAAGAGGTTAAAACAAATTGCGAGTAGTTAAAGGTCAAAGTTTTATTGTTGCAGTCGTTGCAGTATATTTGTTTTTTGGATTTGTTGTTAAGTGAGCGTATGGCGTTGGTCTAATGACATCCATTTTCTTATGTACCACGTTGCATTTGATTACCTGTATATCTGTACCTCAGAACCAGACTAACGTAAGTCCATTTTCGTCATTTTTCGGTAGAGGGGAAAAACGATTGTCGAATACATCGTTTTTCCCCTCTACTGAAAAATGACGAAAATGGACTTACGTTAGTCTGGTTCTGAGGTACAGATATATTGCTTTACTTTGTCCAGATTATATTTAAAAAAAAATGTAACATCTCCCAAACCCTTCATATGTGAATTTAATTTGGAAAAAAGTAAGCTATATTGCGAAGCATCTTTTCTTTTAATTTTTACAACATTTAATTGTTCTAAATTGCTTATTTTGCACACAAACTAGAAACGTGAATTGTATTATAAAAGTTTCGACAAAAATTCTCTTATTTACACTAACATTTCACTGGCTTTTGAAAGGGTTTTCTATCGTACTTTCAAAAGTCAAAAAATAATTTGACCTATAAAAGCATACAAGAAATCAATATTATCGTACCCAAACAATGACTAAAACCAATACTCCATAAGACGACTTGAAAAATCAAAGAATAAAGAAAGAGTATATCTCGATCGACAACCAAAGTTACATGTTCTGTGTTCAATAACAGCAAGCTGTTTCTAACAATATTCCTTCGATCAATCTACCCAACAAAAAGTCATCATTTTCCAATAAATTTTAAAATCGTTGCGAGTTACACATCTGAGCTCGAAATAACATTGGCGAAAGTTATTTATTAATTTGACATTTTCGCGTAAAACATTCTATACTTTATTTGAATCAATGCGTTTAGGACTCGCACTTGTAATTTTTTTAATACTTTTTCGTCATTTCTGCAACATTCTGTTTTCATAAAAAAACAAATACTATATAAGTATGTTTTTATTAATGTTAATTTATTTGTCAATGTTGAAGTCATTTGTTTTTGAAAAAAATTCATACTTTATTTAGTAACGTAGGTATTATACACTATAAAGGGTCAATTTCCTGTATTTGAAAAGGGGATTATGTGAGGGGTGGTATGAGCAAAGTTGTATCGATGGATTGCAGAATACGTGATAGTTACAGTAGGTGAAATAGCTTGCTGTGGGGGTGAGAGTCACATGCACATTGGTTTCTTTTCATTACTACTCAGGAAGAAGTTCGCTTTCGGTTTCAATTTGGCCGACATGATCCTTTTCAAGTTATAAAAAAAAATCATGTTTGGGGATCAAATTTTAAAGACACAGGAACTGCACTGAATGTAAAAACTAATGGCTGACTTATGACAGTTATATCGCAGAAAACTATAGTACAAGTGAAAGCGTCCCTGCAGCAATCTCCAAATAGCTCAGTACATTAAATGCAGATGCGCAGCTATTTTCTCAAATGAATGCAAAATATATCGTGCACAAAGATAATTACCAGTTGTATTCAGCCGACAGAGTGGTGTAGTGGTTAAGACGCTGGCCTCTTAGGGCCAAAGGTTCGGGATCAAACCTGGCACCAGTCAGTTTTAAAAAGCAGAAAATCGACAGCATACATGTCGTATGATTTTGCGGCATGTAAAAGATCCCTCGATTTCTCGTTAGGCATAGAAGATCTCTTGGCAAAGTTAAATTCCTAGTTCCGCAGCGAATAGAGCCCTAGTTCCTCCATCCAGTAGGAAAACTGGAGCTCAAAATTCTCGTTGCAATGGCCTTCGCCGATAGTAGTGCCTCATTAAAGAATGATTGCCTGTCTCGGAAGCCTGCAAATGATTAGTATCCAGAATGCAGCCCCATTTGAAACAAACCACGTGAGTAGTGTTTACAAATACCTTTGTGCTATAGATGTACAGAAAATTACAACGTTACGATGGCACAAATGAGCAAGGAAACTGCAGACACGTGTTTCGGCGTTACAAGGAACGCCTTTTTCAATGCAAAAAAAATTGTGAGCTTATGGGTGCACAGACATCCGACAAAAGAGTAACGCCTTTTTCAATGCAAAAAAGTTGTGAGCTTATGGATGCACAGACATCCGACAAAAGCTTTTGTCGGATGTCTGTGTATCCATAAGCTCACAACTTTTTTGCATTGAAAAAGGCGTTCCTTGTAACGCCGAAACACGTGTCTGCAGTTTCCCTGCTCACTTGTGCCACCGTAACGTTGTAATTTTCTGTACGTGAGTAGTTTTTCTTTGCGGAAGAGAAGCATGTTCACCAAATTGAAGAAAAAAGCGAAATTCTTTCTGGGTAGTAATCAAACAAGCATCCTTGTGAATGTATCCCTTTCCAACGCAAGACGATGTTAACAGCACTATGCTATGAGAAATGCCATTTATCGGTTAGGATGAAGGGAAAAACTTAATTCTTTCATTTTTGATGAAAATGGGAAAAACCAGGTCAGTTAAGAAAAAAAAACAAATGCTTCAACAAACGTTTTCTATGAGAAAATAATAATAATGCCTTGAGGAATTTCATTTTAACTTTCATGTTTCTAAAACAAAACAAAACCATCAACGCGATCAAATTTTACCAATGTACAATGATACTTGCATATACGTAAGCTACGTAATCGTAACCTATGTAATTGCTGAAACTTCCTAAAATTTAAAGAAAAAATAGTAAATACCATGAAATTCATTTTTTAATAGTTTAAAGCATATTCTAAGACCAAAGATGCAGAGAAACGCTTTAATGATTAAGAAATCTTTACACAAAACTAGTTTCCTGATATTTTACCAGCCACTTGATTTTCTTTTCCAGATTTAAAATAGTTATTTAAGCTATAAATATTTCCAAACTAGCATTTCTGAGGAAGTCTACTTTCATAAAGCTCATTTCCATAAAATTTCTCGAAAATGCAAAAATACTTCGCAGAATAAAATTTATTTCACACCATATCCTTCTAAAAGCTGTTTGAAATGGCCCTTGACTTCTGTTTCAGAGCTTTTGCTCAGTGGCGCAAAAACAAAAAAGGATAAGACAATTTTTCCGAGCATTACTTGGAAATCCCTGGCAGAAGTTTTTAAATTACGATCATATACATAGACGCGGAAAAATTCAGCGCGCGTCGTAAAGCCATAGTTTCGCTTGGATAAAACGTAAATGAGACATGTCCAACCATTATTCAGCTTAGATTAATTTGAAACAGTCTCTTCAGAAAAGAATCTACTTGCTTGCCGTTGTTTAACCTTACGTAGCAGAATTAAATAATATAGAAAAAATGCGTTAATTAATATTAAATTCAATTTATATGAGCTTTCTTATGTATAGGATGTTTATCAGTCAAAACGAAACTTATAAGTGTCAAATTATTAAAATAAATCTGTGTTTTATTTTAGAAATGTTGAGAGAAGCAAATGTATTTCACTCATGCAATTAAACAAATTAAATAAATCAATATATTAATGTTTAGGAAATATGACTGTAGTGACTTGTCATAATAACTTGCACCGATAACGAAAATGTAATAAAAAAGAATAATTTCAGTTTTATCCATAATTAATTTTTCGTTTTGGTCCTTAACTGATAAATTTTCTCTTCTTGGTACACCTGGCAAAAGTTATGTAGGTGGCACTAACATCAGAATTTGAGAAAGGCGTCAAAAAAGAAAACTCTGTGGAAATTATGTGCCTTCATGAGAGTAATTATCATTTAAAGAAGATTTAGAAAGCATATGGACGCGACCTTCCACGTGTTGATAATATCAAGTGTTGGTATGACAAGCTGTGAAGTATTGCCACTTCTTTGAGGATCAGAAATGTTACCTGCTTTATAAACCGGTCATACTCTCTTAACAATCCTTGATGCTGTTAGTCTCGCTATCCTACATAGTTTTAAATCTGCTTTGCAAGCTAATCGGCTAATTACTATCATAAATCCCATAATACACTGAGATTTCTTTTAAACACAATTTTCAATTTCCCATCTCATCAACATCACTTTGACTATTGCTGCGCCTATTAGAAAAAATACTTGATTTTAACAGTTTCCGATTAAAAATAAACCAACACACGTTTCAAAAGTCATACAATGTCAGGTACATGAAAAAAAATTCTACAAATGAGACTAATTAACGTACTTTTTAAATTAAGAAGTAGTATTTACAAAAATTCATAAAATCCCATAATACACTGACATTTCTTTCAAACACAATTTTCAATTTCCCATCTCATCGCCGCATACATCACTTTGACTATTGTTGCTCCTATTAGAAAAAAATACTTGATTTCAACAGTTTCCGATTAAAAATAAATCAACACAAGTTTCAAAAGTCATTCAATTTCAGGTACATGAAAAAAATAGTCTACAAATGAGATTAATTAACGTATTTTTTAAATTAAAAAGTAGTAGTTGCAAAAATTGCATTCACAAACAATACACACACACAAAAGAACATTAAGACACATTACATGCGTGACATTATCTAAAAATAACTTGCTATTGTCATCAATATGCTACAGAATGATGTGAAATAGTAACAGAAAGGTAGTTTAAAAAAAAAGCATTTTCAATTATAAATATAAGTGTTTATAAAACTGTATCTTATACCAACTTTTGAATATATTTCAATTTATTTTTTATCCGTATAGTTACCATACTAACCAAAATTTCAGTAAATATATGTAAGCTAAGATTGAGCGGAAAACAAAGACTGATGTTAACAGTCGCAATTCTGTAATTTTCAATCCCAGCTGTAGGTATGCAGGTATAAGTTTTTCTTTATCAGGGTATTTATAAACATGAGCGGTGAAATTGTGACACAAATACAGCTATATTTTGTTTTCAGTAGGTTGCAATTTTTAGCATATAAGAGCACAAACTGTAGGAATAACTAAGTTTAAACTGGTTACATTCATGAAAGAAATTATGAATTTAGTCCATTACCGCATAAAAATTTTATAATTCCTTTTTATTTTAAAATATTTTTCGAGTAAAATATTTCAGCGACGTTTCAGAAGTAAACATTTCGTTAAATCCTATAATTTTACTTCGCCAAACTCACAGTTGGTGGTATTTTTCGACCTGTTATTTGAAGGAGCTGCTATTTTGGTAAGTGAATATATTTACAGGACACGTCTATCATTTATTTTCGCAACTTAGTGAAGATTGAATTTGATATTTTTAAATGCAACACTGTGCAATAAATGGATGGAGAAGCTGTTATTATTCGAAACATCTTAACTCGAACTACACATTTCCTAAGGGACTGCAGCAAAGATCTAAAACGGATAACGCTTAAAAATTGCCCTGAAATATTTCTTTCTCAATAAAAACTTGAACAGTTTCGAAGGCCACTAATGGAGGATGTTTTTCAAGTTTTGATATTGACCTTCATATATTGGCAACTTGATGTTCGTAACCAATATAACATTAATTTAGGATAGTTTTAGAATTTCCTTTTGATTTAATAAAATCTATTACCGATAGCGTAGCATATTTGGACTGAGTAATATTGAGCATGCTGTATTACAATAACAATTGGCATCAGAAAATTGTGGCCATAATATTGGGTATATATTGTTGTAAATCGATGAAAAGGCTAAATTGATCATGTCATATATCCAGGAAAAATTAGTAAATATACCAGTTTTAAAAGTTTATTAAAAATAAATTTTACTGCTCAAAAATTCAAATATTAAAATTCCGCCTTCATTTAAAAGCATTCACTAGACTTCATAAATCGATTTAAAAAAAACATTGCTGTAGCTTACTAGAAAATGGGTAGTTTAATGAAGTACCATTTTCTCGCAGGCATTTTAAAGTAAGATTTTATGCTTACGTTACTTAAGTCTAGTGCTCTAATTTATTTAATAATTACAAAATTATTTTTCCATCAAAGGTAAGTTATTAATATTTCTTTCTGTGTAGTGGGTGCATGCATGCTGACATACACTGAAAACAAAGAACTTATTTGAAATAAACTTTTATTAACAAGGAATTAGGTATTTACTTGACTTTCAAAAAAAGGACCAAGTTCAAAAATTTTAAAAAGGCCCCCAAAATTGTTTTGCGTTTTTATATATTTATTTATTTATTTGTTTTTTGTAGTCAATTCAGCAGCTCTGTCGTTTAATCGTTTAAACGTAGGTACTTTTAAACACTTCGTGGATAAATTTTATTCTCTTCTGTACATAAACTATTGAAAAAAAAATTTAATTCTGGTTTAGTTCTTTAACTGTCAATTCAAATTTTAAGAACGTTAAAATCCAAAATCGTAAATTTTTACATATCATTAACCGAACTAAATTAACGAAATAAATCTAGTACTCAATTTTACCTTAAATTTTAATATAAACTTCTAATTTCAAGTATGTGTTCTTTTTTCTTATGCTACATTTTGACTTATTTTACATTTATCATTACATTTTTATACGAATACATTTCATCCTAGTTTAATTGTTTTTTTAATATAATTCAATTCTTTTCTAATTTCTATATCATATGTCTTGCACTAAGTAGAACAAATTTTGTTTTGTAGTAACTAATGTTATTAACATTTACATCTGAGCAAAATAACTTTACAAGAAAATAAGAAACTAGTTTTGGAGAAATTTTAAGCATTTTTGATGATGTTTTTACTTTCCTTAGTATTTCTACTATGTTCCTAAGACACTACGTCAGACCTACAGTATGACCACACTCATTCCTATTTTATTCATTTAAATCCAAATGAAAATTATTTGCGCTAATATTATTAAACATTGTAAAGCTCATAGATCTTCTTTTATGAAAAACTACGTAAAACATTTATCTAATATATCCTTAAAATAAATATTTCTTTAATGTCTCGATGTGAAAGAAATAATATACGTATGGCAAATATGTGTTCAGTATATTGGCTTCATTTTTACTTACAACATTTGTACTACGTTCTTCTTTATGTTTGCAATACTGACAAAATACAAATTTTGCACGCATTTTTACACGGAACTGTTAATTCCCATTTTTAAAACAATCTATACCAAAATATTTGTTGTCCAGTGAAAAACCTTACATTGAATCTTTTTTACGCCTATAAGTGTGTAAAAATATTTTCAGTTAAAATACTTTGTAAATTTTTTATTTTATGTACCAATTGTAATAAAACCCCTGGCATAAAACCCCTACTAAAACTTTATCATATTAAAAATTGAATAAATTAATTAAAATATAACGTAGCAATAAGATACCTTTAAAAATTTATTTGAATCCCAAAACTTTACTTTTTAGTTAAAACGATAAATTGTTTGCACGATAAATATTTGCTTTTTAAAACATATTAAAAAAAAGTAAATGCAAAGTACTATGATGTGAGTTTTTTTTCTCATGTGTTCTTTTTAAAATGTTGATTATTAAGAATATAATCGTAGTCTTGTACGCAAAAATAGAGTAAGAAAACTCGGGTGTTAAACTCTAGTGCTTAAGAAGTTGATAATCATCCCGTTTTTAGGAATTTCTTAAGCTTTTTAATGTCAACTAATGCTTAATATTTACTACTTTCTTCCAAATTACTTCACAAGAAATTATCTTTCTTTCTCTCTTAAATTAAGTAGATTTTTGTTCCTAAATGATGTTTTGATTTTAAAAATCATAAATGCATTTGTAGTTGAATGTATTGTTCGTCTAATGACTAAAACCTCATGAAACTACTGGTCATCAATTTCACCTCTTCTGCTCAGCTTGAAATGAAACATTTATTTAACTTATTACACCAAACTTATTTACAATATCTGCTCAGCGATACATAAATTTCAGATTCAGAAAACTTAGCAAAATGTTACAGTTCCACCTAGCTTACATTTCTCAATAGAACGATCTGAGTTACAGATGACAGAAAACTACCGTTTGTTCCTCAATTTATGGACCGAATTATGTGATCTTCAAAGTAACTGAACAATTATGAAAAGTTATATTAAGTTATCGGAGTGCCATACCTTGGCAAAGCATTAATTATTTTTAATACATTAGCTAACTCCTGACGGTAGACGTCTAATGACTACAATTATAGCGTAGTTCATGGTTGTGTGTTTCAAGATTTTAAAAATTAAATCTTATGTCTTCAGCACTAAAACGGAAAATAACCTTCCATTTTTTCCCCAATAATAAAAAATATTCCCTCATTGATTTAAGATCTCGTATTATGTTATCGTTCTTAAACAATCACGAACTGATATTTCTTTTCAATAGACCGTAGTTAATATCCCATCATTTTCCCCAAATAATTAGTCACTTCTTCTCGTTATTAGGTTGTCTCGTTATTATGTTGAAGGGACATCGACAAATTAGTCCCAAAAACTCAATCACATTGCAAAAATTAATAAAGGCTTTTTGCGAAATTTTTCGTCAATTTGCTTCTTTTCATGTTATGATGATTCCCGCAAAAGTTGCTTTAAAATGTAAGAAATACACCAAAAGTAAACTAGGTCGTCTAGAAGAAGTTCATTTAACATACATTGAGAATATTTCTCATCAATCATTTTTGCATACGTTAATTTCTTAGAAAAGATAGATTTTACACCTTTGTCCATAAATTAATGATAACTATGATTCACGCGGAAAACAAACTCTAAAATACGAGTAAATATATCACTTGTAAATTTATTGCACACATCTTCAAGAAGTATATGCAAATTGCAGGAAGCCATCAAATGATACTTATAGCCCGTCACAATGACGAAAGAGTGATATATGAGAACTACAGGCAAATAAGTAAAATTGTTTTCATCTGCTTTATAAGACTTTTATTGCAATACCATAGCCCCATAGTTGTGAGACAAAAGACACATTTAGATGTTATTTTAAGTTGTAGAATTATCGGCCGTTTGTAATGTGGGCGTAACCAGCTGAAAATATCAGAGGAACCTAGAATCACCTTATAGACAATGATAAAATTCCCCCTAGCAGCGGCCACCCAACCCTTTTGAACGGCCACCGAGTGGTTCATCATTTCAATTTTCCAAAAACATAGGTTCGCTTTCTGTTTCGAATCGTCAGCTTTTCGGTTCAAGATCCGCTCAGGGGAAATTTTACTAGATGTTAATGGATTGCGATAATTTAGGAGTAAAAAGTTTATTCACATTTTCTCATTTGTTGGTCAATGATCTGAATTGCAAGAATCTCAAAGAGTGTTCCCTTAAATCTCAAGCAGCTCAAGGAAACTCTGTGCTAATAACAGAACATCTCCCCCCCCCCCCATCTGCTACGCTCCCAGCACCTTTAAAAAAACCATCAATCGAGGTTGTATTATATTCACGCAAAATACTTAAGCTTACATATAGACTTTTATTTCCCTAAAGCAAAATTTCAACACTGGTAAAAGTCGCATAAGAAAATGTATAGAAAAATTTTGCACCCTCCCCCTTAACCACTCCCTTTAATCTTCTCCACAAAGTAGGATTTTTCTTTAAAAAGCATAAAACAATCAATAGAATCAAGTAATGATTATTTTATACTTCATAGCGTACAGTGCCGAAATAATACACATATTCATATATTTCCATCAATTTTTCATATTGTATCAAAAACTCATGAATGCTAAAATAGCTCTAGATAGGCTCTACGGGATACAATACTAAAACGAGAAATGGAAAATTCTGCATTTCTAATTACTCATAGATTTCCGATAAAGAATGTCTATTAAGATTGTAATTAGATTCTTTTTTTCTCTTGGACTCATTTTCTTTGCGCGAGAAGAAATGTCTCTTGGGACTGCAGCAATTTATATGTGTTTACTTTGTGTGGTAACTTTAAAATAACAGATAATGAAAAAGCCATCGGGAAAAGAGGCAATTCTTCAGTCGCTTGGAAATAAATTTTAGTTCTGAAATTGCCTAGCACTAATAAACCGTTTATATTTCTACTTTTTTTTTGTCCTTGAAGTTTTATTTAAAGTTAATTGAGTCATTAATTACAAAACTCCTTTTAAAGTTTAGCTTAACAAAATATTGTGAGCCACGATAAATTAAAGATTGCTGCACAATTAAAAATTTTAACAATAGTTTCATTTTTTATTTTAGTACTAGTTTATAACTTAAAATTTCGAAATGTTACAATTTAATTTTCTGGTCTAATGTACCGGACAGATAAAGAAGCATATTTTCCTCAAACTATCAAGTTTTTATATTTGTTTATAATATAACCGCGGGCACAAAACTAATTTATTTAAATGAATCTTCGTTGAAAGACTTCTTATTATTTGCGGAGATATATTTGCACAATAAGTTGAAGCTTTCAAAAATTCCTCTCCGAATAAATAATAAGCATTAATGACTCTGTCATGCTCTTTCTGTAATAAATTATAAGCTGTGGTCACAGGTGACTCTAGCGTATAAATTACGAAAGAAGTAATTACATGTGACAAGATAACTAAAGTATTCAATATAACAAAAACATCTTTACAAAAACAGGTCGTGAAAAGGGCTCATTATGTTATGAAAGTGGTGAAGCTCAGACTAGTGTACATTTAAAAAGCAAAAATAAAAATGGGTTTTTCAATAATATAGCTTTTATGTAGTCAAATTAGTAAATATTAACATTAATTTATTATAATAAAGAATCATGTTAAGTCTCAGCCAAATATGTTGTCCTTTCAAAAAACATCATGAAATTATTCTTTGAAAGGTATTTCTTTTTACTGCATACATTATGATGAAACTTAATGAACCAAAAAACGGAGTGAATCGGTAAACTCTTCAACCATAATCTTATAAAAAGGAATTGAGAGGGGTTTTTTTATTTGATTTTTTGGGTAAAAATTTCGGTCTTTTTTTTTTCGTTCGTGTAACATTCTATGCAGAAACAAAACAAGTTGAGCTGCTTTTATTAATACTATTTAAATCTGTCCTCGTATGTCTGTCTGTCTGTTTGAAGTTTGAACTCCTAAAAACTGCTGAGAGTAGATAATCAAACAGTTCCATTTGACTCGAAATTTTCTAAGGAAGACAATAAAACCAACCGCGTAATTCTACGTCGTTATTTAGCTGAGATATTAATTAAAACGTTAATTAAATGTTTTGCACTTTTTAAAATTCCATGACAATTATTTCTTTCCGTTGCCATTTTGAATAAAAACGTTAATTAAATTATTGAACTATTTAAAATTCCAAGACATTTATTTCTGACTGTTGCCACTTTAAATTAAAACGTTAATTAAATTATTGAACTATTTAAAATTCAGAGACATTTATTTCTTTAAGTTGCCATTTAAAATTGAAACGTTAATTAAATTATTGAAATTTTTAAAATTAAAGAACGTTATTTTTTTCCGTTGTCATTTTGAATACGTGTTACTAATTCTAAAGTTCTAACAATTGTTTTTATTATAATTAATGACTTAGGGCCGAATTCAAGTAAAACACCATTGCAATCTTTGAGGCGATCGCAATAGCCCAAAATTGCAATCGCAACTGAAAGTCGAATTACGATAGAATCGCATCTCGTAGCGATTGTAACGTTTCACTTGAATCCAAATTTGGGAATTTGCGATTGCATTGGTGAGTTGCGATCGTCCATGTTTCACTTAAATTCCTGCTTTATATTTTTTCTCTGGTACCATTTTGAAAATGTTTTTAAATAAAATTGCAATTGCTGTTTTTAGAAGGACTTTTTTTTGGCTGCGATCCAAATATTAAAACAACTTTTTTGTTTAGAATTTTGCAATTAATTTTACAGGAAGAAAGCGGTTTGGAAATAATTGTTTTTGGTAAGGAATTTTATTTATTATTAAGAGAGAGTGCTAAGTATGCGCTACTTGACATCGTCTTTATTTCTGAGGAAGCATGTGCAAATAATTCGATTGACTTTTTGATGCAGGAAAGCCTTTCAACGAGCCGCTTTAGCTGGGAGTAGTTTGTTGAAACCTTCCTTGGTACTTTAAAGGCGAGCCGCTTTGGCGGCGAGTTTTTTTTTAAACTTTCCTCTCTACTGTATTGGCGAGCCGCCTTGACGGCAAGTAGACTGTTTAAACTTTCCTCATTACTTTAAAGGCGAGCCGCCTTGGTGGCGAGTAGTTTGTTGAAACATGCCTAGCTACTTTAAAGACAAGGCGCCTTGGCAGCAAGTAGGTTGTTGAAACTGTCCTCGCTTTTTTAAAGGCGAGCCGCCTTGGCGGCGAGTAGTTTTCTGAAACTGTCTTCACTACATTAAAGCCCGTGCAATTCATTCTACATTAAAGCCCGTGCCCACGCAGCTTGTTAATACTATTAAAATCTGTCCGCGTCTGTCTGTCTGTCCGTCTGAAGCTTGAACTCCCCAAAAACCGCTGAGCGTAGAGAATCAAAAATAGTACCATTCGATTTGAAATTTTCTAAGGAAGACAACAAGACCAACCGCGTAATTAATTAGCTGAGATATTAATTAAAACGTTAATTAAATTTTTTGCACTTTCAAAATTCCAAGACATTTATTTCTTGCCGTTGCCATTTTAAATTAAAACGTTAATTAAATTATTGAACTATTAAAATTCCAAGACTTTTCTTTCTTACCGTTGCCATTTTGATTTAAAACGTTATTTAAATTGTTGAACTGTTTAAAATTCAAAGACTTTTACTTCTTTAGGTTGCCATTTTGGATACGTATTACAATAAAGTTCTAACAATTGTTTTTAGTAAGACTTTTATTTTTCTTTGTTGCCATTTTAAAAATGTTTCAAATAAAATTCTAATTGATGTTTTTAGCTGGGAGTTTTTTTGGCTGCGATCCAAATATTAAAACAACTTTTTCGTTTAGAATTTTGCAATTAATTTTACAGGAAGAAAGCGGTTTGGAAATAATTGTTTCTGGTAAGGAAGTTTATCTGTCATTTAAGGAGAGTGTTAAGTATGCGCTACTGGACTTTTTTTCTGAGGAAGCATGTGCAAATAATTTGATTGACTTTTTGATACAGGACAGCTTTTTAGCGAGCCACAATAGCAGCAAGTAGTTTGTTGAGACTTTCCTCGCTACTTTAAAGGCAAACAAACTTAGTGGCGATTAGTCTGTTTTAATTTTCCTCACTACTCTAAAGACAAGCCGCCACGGTGGCGAGTATTTTGTTTGAACATTTCCCACTACTTTAAAAGCGAGCCGTCTTGGCGGCGAGTAGTTTGAAAAAATCTTTCTTCACTACTTTAAACGCGATTCGCCTTGACGGTGAGTAGTTTGATCAAACTTTCTTCGCCACTTTAAAGACGAGTCGCCTTGGTGGTGAGTAGTTCGTATAAGTTCTCCTCACTACTTAAAAGCGAGCAGCTTTGGCGGCAAGTAGTTTGTTTAAACTTTCCTCTCTACTTTAAAGCCCGTGCAGCGCCGGTCCACGCAAGCTACTTTAGGTACATAATTTTTAGAGGTATTCTGATTGAGTTGATCCGTTGATCGGGGTCAATTGGAACACATGTTAAAACCTTTTTTTTTTCAATTTAATCTTTAATTGACTAACCTTTAATTGACAGGAATAATATTGAAAAGTGAGAATACAGATAGATACTGTCAAAAAAAATTTCATTTTCTATGCCAATAAACGTATGATTTGTCAAAAATCGAAAATAATTTTAAACTCATGTAGGATTAAAATTGATTGTTACAAAATGTATTTGAATTGAAAAAAAAAATTAATATCAATTCAAGTCACTCCTGGCGTCCACAAAGGTTTATCATTCTCTTAAAATAAAGTAGTAGATGTAATAATTTTGCAGCTTGCTCTATGTTTTCTTATAACATCTTTTAGGGCAACGTTGCCTCCTTTTTAGTTTCTTGAAATCTCCAGGCTTTGGAGAATCTTTTGTTTAATTTCAAAGTATTCGTCACTATCTGAATACAGGATTTTTGCTACAGAAAGTCTGACTTTTCTAATTGCAAGGAAGTCTTCTAGAGCAAAAACCTTTTTTATGGCGACAAGGGACTATCATTTTTTTCTTTAGCAATTTTCAATGAATTTCTTCGAAGTTTGCAGCATAGCTATATGTTAATAATACTAACACATATAAAAATTTTCATTGAAGTATTTTAAAATTATTTTTTTTTAATTTAAAATTTAAATTTTAACACTTTTTCTATATTAATTCACGCGCCTGAAATTTCATCAAAATGACAAAATACAAGCAAAATGTGGAACATAATACACCAGAAAATAAAATGATGAGAGTACTTTTTCTATATATTGTGGCAAAAATTAAAGAAAAAAAAACTAAAATCTACATTTCTTTTTTTTTGTAAAAGATATCAATACTCCAATAAAACATAGCAAATATATTCGACACAGCTAATAAAATAGAAAATTCCTTTCCAACAAAATGTTAACAAACTTCTTAAGTACATGGCAAATTTTTAGCAAATTTAAATAATATTTTTTTACACTAGACCAGTATGAAATTTGTAAACACGCGTAAAATTATGTTTTCAGAAAATCAACATTTACTGTTTTTCTGTTGTGTATTTCATCATTAAATTAGTTTTTAATACAAATTCACCAAAACTAAGATAAAGCTAGTTATTTACAATAGCAATAACAAGTATCTCAATCATATAGTTTTTAGAAATATCATCAAAGAAAAACCGATTTTTTGACCATTTTTTACTCATCTGAAAGTTCCTTCTCACCTTAAAGCTGGAACTATCTGACATTCTAAGATCCGGTTCCTCGTCACAAGTTTCAGACAATAATAAATCCTTCTCCCTGCCATAAGTAAAATAATAGAGGATGGAATCTTTAGATTTTTTAAACAATTTCCTTCGTTTCTTCTTTTGTTCTAACAGTACAAAATGTATCGATACACCCCGTAAATTTGTATTCTATGACAGCGTTAAGAGTTCTTTTTAAGACACAATTTTTTAAAAAATTGTCACCTCTAACGTGACAGTTTTTAAACAATTTCCTTCGTTGTTTGCAGTTTCTGCAAAAGTTTTGCAGAAGATGAAAACTTAAAATTTTTCATGTAAAAAATATAAATTAGCACAATCTTTCAAAAAGACTAGTTACATCAATAAATTCTATTTTAAGTGAAATTTATAAAACAATGATTTCTCTATTTGTTAATTCGTCGCAAAAAAAAGCTTACAGATTAATAATAAAATGTTTGGGATATTTTGTGCACATTGATTCCGAAGTTAAAATGAATTTCCTTTTTGGTGCAAACTGTTTAATCCTTTTAACCAAAAAAGTTGCAATACTGCACTTATGTCCATAAATTAAGGATAATGCAAGTTCAGCCAAGCCTATTTATTAAACATAGATATATATAGCAAAAAATATGCTACATGTTTTATGTTATCGAGTAAAATTGCGATCTTTACTCCCTGGAGCAAATTGAAAAAAAATAACATTTAACCTTAGATTTTGTTTTTTTTCAGAAACATTTATCTCAGGTATCATGTTGTTGTCAAAAATTGATTACATTTCATTTTCCGTAAATAATAACTTCATAATAATGTAAAAAGTAGAAAAAGGGGGCTTTGAGGCGGTATCGTAGATTCCTGAGATATAGATGATCCATAGATTTCTCATAGGAAAAAATGTTGATTAATTTTTTATTCAAATTTGACGCTGACTTGGACTGTGGGAGAAATACACATAAATAACTTCGGTCTAACTCCCTTCTAAAGAAGATTTGATATATCCAAGAACTATTAATCTATAAAGCAAAATAAGGTTTATGAAGCATGCGAACCGAATATTTTAAGTTACACTTAATTTAGTAAACGATACTAAGGTATTTTTCATAACATCACATAAATCCTTTTTCTCTTCCTATGTCTTTAAACATTCAAAAAGTAAACTATTTTAACATTCTACATCTCTGCCACGATTAAATATTCATAAATGTTAGAAAATCTCACATCGCTATAGAAGCTGCAAATGTCGCTTTTTCAACTAAATGCTAACTTTAATATTTTAGGCATTTTTCCACATTATTATTCACGAATTTCCAACCAGCTTTTTTATTAGTTTAATCAAATTGATAAAGTTTTCAAATTCCTCGTCTTTATTGAATAATCTCAGGAGGTAAGCCCATTACTATTTTCTGCGCAAACTATATCTCTAACATTTATTTTATGTCTAATGCAACAACAAAATCTCATTTATCGCGCAGCTGCATAGCACCCACGTACTGACACAGAAAGATCACCATGCATGTATGCCACTGAGTAAGAAGTTGGTAAAGCTTATTAACTTTCATATTGGTAAGATCAAATCGCACTCTCTCGTAATTTTACAGTTGATATATACGGCAGGAAAAGTTTTGATTATGAAGTAAAATAAACTATTTTACACACTATATTGGATTTTGAATGAGTAAATAATTGATCTGTATTCTATTTTATGAAGAATAAAGAAATAAATATCATAATTGTTATTGTTTAAAAATGGACTATCTTCATAATATCTTGTATGAACCTATGCAATAATATGAAATATGCTTTTTCAGACGGAAATTAAGTACTTTAATTAACTTGTGACCGATAAAACCGTTTTAGGAAATGATAAAGTCAGGCGAAGTGCTAGATTTCAGTATTTTATTGACTTATTTTATTTAACTTATATTTATTCATTTTATTTACTTGTTTTTTGAAAATATTCTCTATCCCAAGTTTTTGATGTCTGCAACACAAAATCGTGCGTTAGCGTGTAGTTTTACTTAATACACTACCACTTGTTATTTAAATGGATTGACGAAAAATTAGTCATAATGCGTAAATGTATAGTACGCAGATTCATAAATTGATTCAAAATACTACGTTATTATTGAAGTTCTTAGAACCATTTTCAAAGATCAAAATTACCAGATGCGTTAACAATTTTCAGTGACAGAAATTTGTTTCCCATAACGTACCGTAACACCGAGTAAATGGCCTTTATGAGGCAAAACATAACACTTCAAATTTTTGAAGTAAGTAACAGTATAAATATTCAGTTTAAACTCTTATATTATTTGATTCCATCCCTTATTCATTTAATTGCAAATTATGTTGCATAATTATTTCAAACAGTGAAAATCAAAAGATGTTGATTCCTTTTGCGATTACTTTCAAACAAACCGTTAACCTTCAGCAGAAGTGAAAAGTTCAAAAATATACAAAATACAATAGAAGACATTTTTTAAAGTTCGTAATCAACTCAAAGCGGTTCCTTATGTCCCTCTTCATTACATATTTATTAAAATTTATTAAATCATATTACTTGTTGTAATTGTTCCTATCAGTAACCAAAAAACACTATGCATCTTTGCTAAATACAAGCATGAATTTTTTATGGTTTGTGCCAACGCAACTGTTTATCATAAAGTTCCTTGAAATTGAAGTTGAAAATAGTCTTAAACTTAGAACTCAAATAAGTTATCGTATACATTCAAACTTGTTCAGATAATGGTACAACTGAAAATACTCATCAAATTGTTTAAAAAACCTTAGATTACTTTTAACATAACTAGGGGAGACCAAGGCTAGTTGGCATAGTTTTTACTTCTCGATTTTTCTAATTTTTTTCTGTTGTACTTATGGTAAAAGTAATTTATGCCTCTGATAGGGTAACATTTTGGCTACAAAAAACAACTAGGAATATCAGTTAAAGTTCAAGGGAAAACCCGCGAAAAATATTCTTCGAAGGCTCCTCAACAGTGCCAACTTACCCCGGAGTCCGGGTAAGTTGGCAGATGCATCGGGATATGTTGGCATAACATTGTTTGAAAGGATAAATTAGCAACAATATAAAACTGTTTCATTTTTTAAATATTTATTTAAATAGATTATAAGGTAATATGTCAAAACAAAGTTTTTAAAAACATGTATGAGCAATGAGCACTGTAGGTACGTTAGAAATATTTCATGTCAACTGCAAAAGTGTGTTCTTACTCATCAGAATAAAGACGTAATCTTCACCAGAACTTTGTAGTTGGGGTACCAGATTGAGTCGGGTGGCTCTGGTCACTTCCAATACTTTGTAGTTTTCACCATAGCGGAGACTGAAAAGTCATCGTTATCTACTTAAAGTATTTGCCCTGGATATTTTGCGGGACTCATACTTCACTATCCCATACTCACCTAATCAGCTCCAACAGCAGCATTTAATACTGTCTCATTTGCAGGTGGGGGCTTTGTAGGAAGGTTGGGGCAGACTAGATCCAGTAGAAATGGCTCATCTTTATGTTCTCATCATTGTACTGCAGAAACAAGAAATCATAGTTATCCTCACTATCAGCATACAGTATAGCATCAGAGAAAGGCTCATCAGTTTCAGTGCTACTATCTTCCTTCGATGAACGTTTCTTTGCAATATTTTTTGATTTCGTAGTCATGGTTTTTGTTTTCTTTCTTTGTCCTTTCAACGTAAAGTGTTTTTATTCTATTTTCTCAGCTTTTTTTTGCCAGTTCATTTTCAACTGGAGTGTCGGTTCGGATTGTACAGTGCTTCCTCTTTTTTCTTCTGGTTGTCCGTTTTCATGGCCCTGCTTTTGGAAAAGGCTTTTTGTCTTCAGGGGTCACAAGTCGACTTGCTTCGGAGGAGCGGGTTGCACTAGTGGGGATTGAAGGTTCACTCCTTTCAACGCTAGCAATAGGGACATTTTTAACACTAGCACTACCCCTAACCAGTAGTAGGAACATTTTCAACACCAGCATTACCCCTACTATGGACAGCAAGTAGATCTGTGTATGTATCTATAACTATGCGATGTGATGTCATGCCAACATCATGGTGGGGTGAGTTGGCATAGATCGCTAGCCTATGCCAAGATACCCCAAGCTGACTCTGCCAACTAGCCCCAAAGGCATTTTCTGGAAAACATGGTGGCCCTGCCCAGAATACAAACGACTGGGAATCCAGTAACTGCATCAATCCCCAGGCTATTGGTTACTGTATCCACCATTAGCTTGGAGTACTTGAACAAAAATTCTAAGGGTGCTGAAAAACAGAAAGCAAATCGGGAAAAAAATTTACTCATCAGAAAGACACAAAAACATCCATCCTTCGAACGCTAGCAAGACACTAAAACTGTTGTGGATGACGCTGCTGGTTGTCGAGTATGTCTCATCACGACGGCAGCGCTGTGGGCACTGTGTACTAGAAATTAAAGGCACAATGCCAAAGTACCCCTTATGCCAAATATCCCCGGTCTCAACTATTATCACTTTGTCAATTACTAACCATAAAATCATTCCTTAAAATTAAGTTTTTTTAAAAATAATACTTTTGCTAATTAATATTTGTCTAAATTTCTCTCTTCTGCTTCCTTAATTTTTCGAAGATAGTTAAATTTACAATTAGCAGTTTTAAATGATGAATAAAATCAATCGCACAAAGGTTATGTTCCTTTATTTAATGATTTACAAATCATTTTTAAATATATTATTTTACGTTGAAATAAATACTTTAACAGAATATTACCCCTTTATATGTTTTAATGCACTTTAAAAGTTTTAATTAATTGGATTTTTTAAGAAATAGCATCTGATCCTCGTTTAAAATAATCCATTCAATTTAAGAATGCATTAATAAATAAAAATATGCTCATTCATGCGCCTCATTCTCTTCCGTTATACAAAAGAATATCGGAATAATCTCTTACATGTCTTTTTTGTTTCAAACTTCTAACCTTTAAAGGTAATAAAATATTTGTAATTAAAGCAGTAGGGTTACGGATTTTGTCAAATCTTTCTATTTTAACAACAAATGCTATAAAAGAGATCAAACAAATAAAATGTTTTTAAAATATATTAAGAACAATATTTTGGTACATTAAATATGCATATCATTGGTGTCAGAAAAATATTTTATTTTCTTTTACATTCCAATTTAAGAAATAAATAAATGACATTAAGTGTGAAAAAGAGAAAGAAAGTACTGAATTCAGCCATTTGGAATTACTCAGACTTAGCAGTGCTGTAAAATACTTTAAAATAAACAAATTTGCTTAAGAAGTTGCAGTATGTGTCGAGATCGTAACGTTTATGATATAAAAGTAACAAGTACCGAAATATTATTTAAAAATATATGTTATATGTATGCAATACATAGAAATCTCTAAAATGTTCTTTAAATAGGCATTGCTGGAAATATTTCCATTTTCCTTTAAATCAAAAGTTTTTCTCAATAAGGTACGAAATTTTTTTCAGCTTTAATTCATATTCTCGGTTAGCACTAGATTATAAAGATGTTTACTGTTTTTGTATCATTTGACACTCAAAAGTATTTTTGTCCAGACAAAAATATCAGATAAAATTTTAGTATGCAACCCAAACAAAATAAAAAAAAATGCCATTCATATTTAAATTAATGCATTCAGATTCTCAAAGATAATTTCTTGATACATAAATTACATAATTGTTTTTTTTTAAACGAAAAATAAGTTGCATAAACAGAAAGTATGGTTGAAAAATAAATTACTGAAGTAAAACTTTTTTACCAATAATAAATTACGATCATCAAATATTACACTTCAATTTTTTACACTATAAACTGTTTCTTACTTTTAAAAATAATGTATTTATACCTTTCTTAGAGTATATATTTTGTAGAAAACACTCATACAACTAGAAGATTCCATGTTCAAAATAAAAAATGTGTTCTGTAATTCTGTGTTCTTTGTTCTCGTGTATGTCAATAGCACTTTATATATGTCACGCAACTGTCCATTTTGTTTCTCGTGTTTTGTCTTCTCACGCTCCTTTTTGGTCTGAAGCTATGCACGGGATTTAAATTTTATGTATATTTTCTGTGCCAAATATATTCTTTTTCAGCGAAAAGGAAAGCATGTTCACTTGACAAGTTTAGTTTTACCCACTCTTTTGTTTTCAATGACAGAAAACGGTAAGAAACACTCGAAAGCTCAATGCATTGGCTATACTTGTGGAAGAGAAATATAATATGATAAGATCATTTTATGGTCAGACTAACATCAGGTCAAACTAACTTCTAAATGATTTTTTGAAGTTAGTTTGACCTGAAATGCACTTTTATCACTTCAGATAAACATGTAGACGTCAATGTGGAAAGCAAAGTTATTTTTCTTTGTTTTCTTTATTTAAGTCTTAAAACTATGACCTGGGCAGCGTTGACCGAAGGAAATGTTATTGCTAAGTCAGGTCTTCAGTAAAATGCATAAAATTATTGATGTTCAGTTATCAAGTGGAGTTCAGTAGTTTCTATCAATACAGTCAAACCTGTCTATCTCGAATTTCACGGGACAGAAGAATAATTCGAGATACGGAGGTTTCGAGATACAGAGGTTGTGATAAAAGTTACAAAACTAAGCAATTGGAACAAAGTCAAATACTTAATAGATTGTTTTGCATTGATATTATTGAATATTTTACTGTACGACATGTTGTGAGTCCACGTTTTACTAACTGTGATGACTATATCAGTAGCAAGTTAATGCATACCTTTAAGTACGAACATAGCCTTTGAATGATTGTGAAAAAGATTAATTTTTCTTCAAGTTATACCATTGACAAAGGTGGCTGGAGATGAAATTCAAAAATGAGAGTTGTCAAAATTCGAGATATACAGGTTTTCGGGAAAAATCATTCGAGATAAACATGAGAAAAAACATTAAATTTATTCTGTAAAAGAAGGGAAATTGAAAAATTTCGCAAGCATAATAAGCAGGTTGGAGTGTAATAAAACAAAAAGGCCACATCCTTTTAAAAATAATAGTTAATGCATACCTTAAGTACGAGCATAGTCTTTGAATGATTGTGCAGAAGATGATTTTTGTCTCCAAGTTATACCATTGATAAAGGTGGCTATGAGAGTCATCGAAATTCGAGATATAGAGGTTTTCGGGGAAAATCGTTCGAGATAAACATGAGAAAAAACGTGCTGTAAAATCAGGTTATGCTGTAAAATCAGGGAAATTGAAAAATTTCGACGTAGAGACGTTTTAGAGGTAAGCAGGTTCGACTGTAATTTTAAACATAGTGTCTAAAATAATAAATTTACTTCAGTGAAACTTATTTTGAAATGCACTAGAGGGTTGTTCAATAAAGAATGTTCACTAATTAATAAAGCATAATTATGTAAAATAATCCTTCAAATGTTGGTGGTATTTTCAAATTGGTCGCTATTACATAAAATCCACCTATCAATTTTTATCCTGTCTTCAAACACATTCTGGAAGCCCTTTTTGAACACATCCATAAAAATCGCTTAATCTTTTGGATCCGAGCTGTTCATATAGAAATTTTTCTTTCGACCCAGGTAGTACGACAGTTGAACCACAGATTTCTTTTCCATTGAAAAGAGAAGGTATAAAGTGTCGTACCAGACGTATGAAACCTTGAAAAAATCCCCGGCTCCAAAGGATTCGAGTGAAAATTTAAACCCCGTCCTCTAAAGAAAAAAGATTTATGGTACAACATGTGTACTGCACGGTTCCTAAAAGTTAAAAAGCTTCTGCAACTGGGTAAAACGCGTTCTGCATAAAAGTTTAGGAGAATGCTCCTTCCTGACGAAAAGGATTGTGGAGGTTTATTTGCTGTACCTCATCCTCTATATAGCTCTTAATGACTTATTTACGTCTCCAAATTAAAAAAAAAAAAAACACTTCCGTGATGCACCGTTAACACGTCGTGCCTCTCCTTCAGGGGCAATGGCAGAAACTTCAGAGGCAATATTGAAGAATGTATTCAAAAATGTCTTCCAGCGTGTCTTTGAAAACAGAAAAAAAAATCTGACAGTTGGATTAAATGTAATAGAGACCAATTTAAAAAATGACAACATTTGAAGGATTAGTTGACATAATTCTGTTTTTTTAATTAATTTGTAATCAATCTTTATTGAACAACCCTAGTACATCAATTGTTTCAACTGTTGCTTGATCTGGTACACTTTGAATTAAACGTATAATCCTTAAATATAAATATTGTGAACAAAATCCCAC
The DNA here is from genome assembly GCA_038373865.1 of Uloborus plumipes. Classification (NCBI taxonomy): domain Eukaryota; kingdom Metazoa; phylum Arthropoda; class Arachnida; order Araneae; family Uloboridae; genus Uloborus; species Uloborus plumipes. The sequence continues at coordinate 65,943 of JAXGGA010001256.1, forward strand.
AAAACTATGATCTACGAATCTAAGAACGTAGGTTTCCACGCACATTACTCTAAAAAAATTAAGTTTAAAACATCTCAGCCTTTCTCTTACTTTAGTGTTACAAAACATTTTAAACTCGATGATTTAACTTAAGTGCCTGAAATACTGCATTTCATAAACATAACCCAGGCAGAACGATCGTTATAATTATATTTTGCCACATAGTATGTGTTCTATTCAATTCCACGCTCATAAAACGATTATTATGAACTCTAAACTTTAAAGCATTAGATCTTTACGACAGGAAGTTATTTCCGAGCTTAATACTTCCTCTGCAGTTCGAAAATGATAGCGTGGAAAGTCAGTTTTCAACTTCTGCATTGTATTCTTCTGTATATTATTCTATTACAAACAGCTCGTGAGAGAAAATTACGTTGTATTTTGTCAACAGTTGCGTTTGCTGTTTTGTTTTGTTTCATTTCAAAGACAACAGTGCCTGAATAAAAATATTCATCAAAATAAAAAACAGACTTCAATGTAGAAGAAAAATAATAAAACTTTCTTTCGTGCCCATTATATTTTGGAAAGCTTTAAAATAAGTCTGGCGTAAATTTTGAAGCAAAGGATTATAAGAAAAATACTCATTAATTTCTTTTTTCCTTATTTTTGAATATTTAACACAAAATAAACATTTCATGCAACCGTAGGATTTTACTTAAATGTCTTAATTTCTTAACCCAGTATGTCTTTAAACATGGTTGAAAAAGAATACAAGTTCTTTTTTCCAAAACTAATGAAATAACTTTTTGGAACAAGAATAATTACGGAATAGTCGTGACAAATTTTTGAAAATGTGCATTAAAAGCTCGCAGAAAACTGTATACTGTAAAATACCAACATTTATAAATATTTTTAAGAGTAAATAAAAAAATCGAATCAAATGTGTAACAAGCCACTTGTGGTCTGCCACGTAATAATGGGTAGCACATATGCAAATCTTGCTAAATTTTAAATATTTTGCTTAAAATGGGCCTGCGTATTGGCTACCAACTATTTGAAAGAACTTATGCCACCAGAATTTTAACGCCCAGTTTCCCCACTAGCTGGAAGTAAACGGGCTCCATTCGATGCAAAACTACACTAGGAATTTTATCTTGCCAAGAGATACTCCCCCACAAAATGAGTTTTCGGCAGATCTTTTACATGCCTCATAATCATACTACATGGGCCCTGTCGAATTTATGCATCTTGGAAATCCACCGACTGAAGCCGGGTTTGATTCTGTGAATTGGGCGTGAGAGGCCATCGTCGTAATCAGTACACCAATCTTTTGGCAACTATAAATATATTTTCAAGACTTTTTAACGTAGTTAGTCGCTCATATGATTATACTTGTACTAGTTAACAATTCTTTCAGTTCTGCTCAAATATCTCGACATTGTTTTTTAATTAGAGTAAAATTATTTGAGTACTCGTAAAACCTATTGGTTATATTTATACGATTTTCTTTCATTTCTTTACCATTCCTCTGAAAGCGTTGTTTAATTTAAATGATATAATTTATTATAAATTGCTATCCAGAAATATTTTAATGGAGTACATTGCACCTTGTGTTTCTTTAATCTAATACTGAGGAAAAAATTAAGCAGTGAGACATTTTTACAGATATGACTCAGTGCGCTGATTTCTCATGTATACTATCGCGACATAAAATCCTCAAAATACGTATTATGAGCGAAGTGATCAAAGAATTTATGGAATGCATTACTTGTTAATTGAAAAGTAACTTCTGGCATCGAGATGGATTCCGCTTTTCCGAATCGTTGCTTGTAATTTGTCACATGCCTTGAATCATTTCTCAAAAAGCCCCTCACGTGTTCAATGAAATGTAAGTCTGTTGACAGACGCATTTTAGTGCGCTGTAGTTTTTTACAGAAACGCCACCCCATGGTTATGTTTACATTTATTGATTGTACAGTGTGTAGTTATGAGGACCCCATAGTTATTTGGGTTGGGGTGTGTTGCTTTCTTTAGTTAAGGGGCCGCAAAGTATGGTTTTTAGTCCATTTTCGCTCGACTTTTAACTGCGTTATTTCCCCCCTAAAAGCAACCGCCAGAAATTTTTTTAACATATACTGAAAATTTATACTATGAAGAAAATATGTGGTTCAAAAATTGTTTAATATCTCATTGATTTGAAGAGAAAAAGGCTTGGATATTTATCAAATTTTCAAAATTTGGGGTTTTTTGATCGCATTTTACTCAAAACAGCAACCCTAGAAAAAAATAACTCTTATTTATTATGGAACCTACAGATGTGTACAATAACGTAAAAAAAAAAGTTGCGTGATGTCTCGTCTCGTTTTTAAGAAAATATTTTTTTTGTAGCTCATTTTAATGTTTTTTTCTCATAGTAAAATGTGTCCCTCATAGCTACAAACTTCCGAATGTTCATTTCTCATGACCTACTTTGACATATAAAAAAATGAGGAAAACCAAAAATGGTTACTGCCAAATTTTCCCTTTTTTGTTAGATTTTCAAAATAATGGCTCTTAATATTTTTTGCACTACATTTCAAGGAAACTAAAAGATATATTGACATTCATAACATTTTTACCCTCCACCCGTAGCCAATGTATTGATGCAGTGAGCAATCTCTAAAAGCAGCAAATAGGAACGAAGTAAAGTAACATAGATGAATAAAAATATCCATTATTGAAAACAGTTTATTATTGTTGCACCACATTAAGTCCACCCGCTCCACGTTATAAGAATCAGAACTGTCGGGAGGTTAGTTATTTTTCTATTAAAACTAGGGGAAATATCATTTCTATGTATGCAAACCCAGAAAATTGCAAAGATTAAGATCTTTTGAGTATGCTTCAAGGAAAGACGAAAGCGTTTTAGAAAATCTAAGACATATTAACCATATACCTCTTATGCTCAAAACATCAACATATCGTGCCATCCAGTCCCAAGTAGGAAAGCCCAATTAGTATAAATTAGCACTCTGACTGACTACTTTGGAAGTTTGTTATGCCGTCAGGGACGGATACAAGAGAGGGTTGCTCCTATCTAGAAGGACTCATACCTGGTAAAATTTCAATATGGGACTCATCACTGGTAAATTTTTCAAAAAGGGCATTTTTAGACAATCTTTGCTCCTAGCAGAAGAGAGGTTTCCGACTCTCCTTAGGATGCATTTCGCAATTGAAGTCCAAAACATATGAGGTCAACATTTGTAAACCAAGTCGTGTAGTAAGGGTTAAGGTCCAAAATCAATCGCCCCTCCCTTGAAACATTTCTAGATCCGACTTAGTATACCGTGCATAGCTCTCATTGAAACCAACTGCATGTCCTCTCTCTCTCTCTCTGACGAACATTTTTCCTTCTCTCTCTCCATTCCATTGTCTCTTGCACGACCACCCTCTGTTGCTTGTCCTCTTTAATGGCACGATGACTGCAATAGGAAGATTCCTATATTCAGGTGCAAGCCATCGCTCTCACTTGTGTCGAAAAAATCATCGACAAACTGGAGAAGACGAATATTCTGGACGAAGTGCTCCCCATGCTTGGGAAAGCTAAGCTACAGGACCCAGCTATACTGATGCCGGTCGTAAGTAAGTTAACCATCTGTTTGTTTGTTATTTTGGCTTTTGTTTTGGTGAATTTAGTTGTTCTGTAAGTTGCATTTTTTATAACATTGCTTTATGTCATTTTTTTTTCTGTTTGGATCCAGTTCTGGGTAACTTGTAGAAATAATAGCAATACGTATTGCCAAAAAAAACCTCTAACTATAATAACAATGAATCGAAGTATTTCATGTATATTTTACGAAAACTTACCTATATCCTCAAAACACAAAAAAAAAGGTGCATTTATCTAAATTCAGTTTCTAAGTAATACTTCTCAATCGTTAAAAAATCAGGTCCTTTTCGATATTATCAGCAGTAGAATAATTATTTACTAACTGACACATGAGAAGCTTTCGCACTTGTCAGCAGTAACTAATAAATTCAATTTTTTTTAATATAATTTTTAGAAAAACAGGCACAAAAAGTTTTTTTTTAACTCATGCCTTACTTTTGCATTTTTATGAAGTATTAAGGAAGCAATAATAAAAAGGCACGTTTTAGAAACATTTCTGGTAAAAGAAAAAATTCTTTCCCGGTTTTCTAGGTCAATCTAAAGCAACAAAACAGGATCGAGCTTCCGATCTTCACCTTTCTAGTACAACGCTCTATCGAACCTCGTCACAGCGTCTTAGTCTTCGGATATTATTCATTGAAGTAGTTTGCCATAAAAAAACAGAAAAACCGGGTATGATTATTATTAAAAAAAAAAAAACAATTTCAAGCACTGGGTCAAATTTTCGTCAATAGCCGGCATGATTTGCTTCAAAATGAGGGGTAAATCATGGAATTTGATAAATAAATAAAGAATTTCTCGAGTGGTAACAGAAAAACATGCTAGAAAAGTATATATATAAGATTAGAAAAGCTCTCATGCTTCATAAATATTCTCAATTTCATTGTTTTTTAATTTCTCAAATTAGTTAAAGTCTTAAAATATTTTAAGATCTCTTCATGTTTTTCCCCATGCTAAATTAAACTCATGAATAGAGACTTCTAAAAGTTATTTGTAGCTTACCGTACGCTATTGTTTTTATTTAATGAATAACTTCTTAAAGGTTATATTTCACTCAATCAACTATTTTAATCCAGTTAATTAACCCAAAAGCTCATTAACAAGTATAACCTAAAAATTCCTCATCGGTTCGAAAAATGCTCACCAAACCTTTAGTTTTTTGACAAAACATTATTTGATAAATTAACAATTACTGTCGATATAATGAAATTAAAAACATTTATAAAATCTTCATACTTTTATTTCAAGCGGTGTTTTAAAGTGTAAATGTCGGAGCAGATTATACTTTACAAAATGTTGCTGCAGTGATTCTTACTTTAGAATATTCCCTAGGAACTAGTATAGCATGTTAGGAAGCCTTAAATATTTGTAAGTACTTTAACGTTATAAAAATTTGTCTATTAGTCTATTATAAATATTTATCTTAACCAAATTAAAAAAGATTTGCGTCTAAACAAAAGTAATTAATCGCATGAGATTAGTGGTGTATGGACTCAAGAAAACTTTGAAAGTTGCAAACACTATGCACTTAAGTAATTTTGATAAAATTATTAAAAGTAATGTCAAAATTTTTAATTCATGCCAATTTTTTATTATTTCTGAATTCATTAAGTGTTCCTGTATTTATCCATTGAAATTTAAAAATTATGAACATTTTAACAAATCAAAGCCTTAGTGTTTTCAAATTTGATTTATTAGGATCACACACAAAGAAGACTCAAATTCCTAATGTTAAAGTTACCCCACACCTCAGCCTAGCTCATTTTAAATTTATACCTGTCAAGTTCTCATGACTTAATTGTGTAGCTTTTTTTTGTTTTGACGGATAATTTAGAAAAATAATAAATGCATATTAGTATTTGAGTGATAGCTAAGTTTAAATAATTCAATCCACTTTTCCTCGTTCAAGCTCTACACGTTTATTTTTTACCAATATTTTAAACGTTAAGATTATGTTTTTAACCTGCAGTCAGTTTGAGGCATTATATAAAAAAAAAGCATGCGGCCAAATTGTAAATTACGAATTAAAAATTTTACGAATTATCTCGTAACGAATTATTTGCATTTGTGTTCTGATATGGCAGTAGATTATTTTTTTATTCTCTATGTCACGAGATTTAACGACTCATTTTACAAAATACGCGCATACCACTAATTTAAAGCAATATTTCGCTCCTTTCTTCTAGTCATTCAAAACTTAAAAAACCAAGAAAATTAATATACTTAGATATCTTTAAGAATCATAAATTAAAAATAACGTTGCGTTAATCTTTTAAAATGAATGACACCTATGAAAAAATTCCTTTCCACAAGATGTTGACCACCTTAAAGCGAATTTAATAGTAACTGACCTCCGCAAAATTAATATTGATATGACGCTTTAATAATTTATTAACGTGTTCAGAGACAAATTATTCAGTTATATATTTTTTACAAAAAACAAAAACTGATCCTGAAACGATTTTTCTTAGCATAATGAGCATTTGGTTTTTGTTTCTCTCCTGTAGTGAGCTTTCATAAGAGCAACCTATTAAGAAGTTTGAACCTATTAAGAAGTTGACATTTGAAGTCTTACACTAACATTCCAAGTCGGATAATTTTTTGCCGTACAAGATCGCGAAACTAAAATATTTAACAGGCATAAATATATTTTTTAATAATGCGTTTGAACTAAGCAGCTAGTTCTATTTTTTCTTGTATTTATCAATATTTTTAAAGCTTGATTTTGAAGTAAAAGAACGACATGCAACGAATCGAATGAATTTCATAAATTAATGAATTTTTCCTCATAAAATTGAAAAAAAAATCTGAGACAGAACACATCATCTGTTTTTAGTTACTTGTTTGCATTTTAAGTTACCTGTGTTTGCGATAATTTCAAAAGAAAGTCACAACAGCGCCATCTATACATTGCGCAGCAAACTATTCGAAAATTAGAGTAAATCATTTTTCACATTTCAATTTTTGGTTATTTCAAAAGCATAAACTACATTTTTTTCATTGAAAAAATATCAAAGCTTAAAAATAATAACGTGATCAGCATTTTAATCGTTATCCTGCAAATTTTGATTAATTGAGACAAAAACCCGAACTCCAGAGCAACTTAAAATTTAAGGAAACATAAATAAAAATTATTTAATACATGAAAAAAAAAAAAAAAAAGATTAACGTTTTGGGGATGTTGGGAGGGGGGAACCCTCCCGCACAGATTAAAACATATCTTAACTTTACCATCAACAATTTATTTCTTCCCAACATAAGTAGGATCTTCAAAATATTTCTAAAAACACACACATACAAAGCATATCTGAATGATTTACTTTGGTTTGCTGTGTGAATAATATTGAAGTCCGTATAAGTAATATGAAGTCTGAGTGCATATAACTCACGAGTAGCGAATTCAAGGGCACATAATTTTGTGACTCTTTCATTAACTGTTCTTTGATGTTAAAAAATGATTATTATGTTAGAATAAACCTATTGTTTTAATCATTTTGACAATGTTTTAAGAAAAAACAGTGCATTAGTATACCATTTTGGAGAAACTATATAAAATTTAGTATGTAATGATCTTAAAATGCTAAAAAGATATTATACTTCCACATTTGAAGTAAATTAGTATATGGTATTTTTGTACTTTGAAGGAGAGTAATTTGCTCTGAAAAGCTCTTTGAAAACATTTTAAAGGACCCTTATAAGAACTTTATTTAATAAAAAATTATCAGGAAGGTAGGGGGGTACATTTTGGTGGTATATACTTATGGTATGCACATACAAGGTGATTGCCGCATATCACAGTTTTCGTAATATTTAAGGTAAAACTGATTTTTTACTGATTTAAAACTGATTTTGATTTGAACATTATTTTTTAAAAATAATTAAGTAAACATTTGCATAAAAACGGTTTTTGATTTTTGAAATTAGCTCATTGCATTCTTTAGGAATTACTCTGGAAAGGTAAGTGATAATAATTTCCCAGGTAAAATCCTTTTTTTTTGGTCTTAAAAATCCTGAGAGAACAGACGTATTTTAAATATTTCACTGATTTAATCGTAATTGTTTAATTTTCAACTATTGAAACAGTAATTTAAAAAATCGAAATTCAAAACATCCTATGGATGTCATAAGTTTTGAATTGTCATTTTTATAATGGATGAACTGCAGCAAAAATCCAACGTTTGTTTTAGTTACTATTAGTATTTTAAGTCACATATGCGTTATGTTACCTACGCATTCTACTTACTTATCTATCAACAGTTCCATCCATTGATTCATCTACCTATCAATTCATTCACCTGACAGTCCATCTATTCATATATCAATCAAAGAATATAGGTCTATAACATTCAAATTGTAGATTTTAGAGCGTTGCTTTTTTAACTATTACCGTTTATCTGGTTACATTCATGTAAATTGCATCATGAGTTACTTTGAAACCGTTTTTCTGTATTAAAATATTTTTTGCAATTATTCCTTCTAAAATATGCGAGGTAAAAAGTTATTCCTTTGTAGGAATTTACAAGCACATGCTAGGCGAAAAGAAGTATGGACTAACTGTGAATTTGCTAGCGACGAAAGTGATGCCAGTACTAATACCTGTAGTTGTCAGTCCAGGTCTGAAATTAGATCAGGTAAGTCATAGATTTTCCCAGCTATAGAAATCCAAATGCAAAAGTTCAATTGGCATCACGTTTAAAATATCTAAGGCCAACATGAGGGAAGAAATCGGATAATTCCAATCAAAAACCAGCTCATTAAGTTGGATATTTATACTTTAAATAGTTCTGGGAACCTGCTAAGTTCCAGATTTATGTGATAAATGTCATGAGTAAGTAGAAGAATGTGGGTCTAGGTGAAGTAATTAAGACCTATTTCACAATGAGCAAATTGGAAATTTGTTCTGAAATTTATTGTACATAAAGAAGCCATAATATATTTTGTAATACAACTTGCGTTGAAACATTATTTTTTATTATTGGCAGTTTTTTTATACCTTCAAAAAAAAGTGGAAATTGTTCTTCTCAAAAAACAGTGGGTGGCAAATTGAAAAAAAAAAAAAAAAAAAAAAAAAAAACAGTATTTTTGGAATGAAACATTTTCTATTTGATGATTGCCAATAATTTTCACCGAAAGAATGTTTAAACTAACGACTTAATGAATAAATAATGAAAAATAAGCGAATAAATAACTTGGGAAATGAATTTATGAGCATATATGCCTAACATAAATGAAATAAGTACTGCACTGGACATCAGTAGACCTCAGTTAGTACTTAAAATGATAAATCACAAGAGTTTAATCATTTTATAATAGCAAACATATTTTTGATAAACAACGAATATTACAATATGTGCATCAAATTTTGAAAATGGTTCATCGATTTTTTTTTTTCGTTGATCTTCAGAACTTCTTTCCTTTTGACCGAAATCAACTATATGCTCAGGAACTTAGTAAAACTATTGCTTGAGAAATGGCAGTACAAACTGCGTAAATATTTTTTCATTTCCACTTTGCCCCACATTCCGCTACTATTTTAGTAAGTTGACGACACATGATTACTTAGTATTCGACTGATTGCTAATTTATTGACAGCAAAGAATTTTGTTTGCTTTAACCGTTATTTTTTAAGGCTTAAACTAGATCTGGTAATTAATAAATTTTCAAACGCTCAAATAAAATTCAGTTATTTAGTAGGATATATTTATTAGATGTGTATTTGGAAATTTAAAACACAAATTATTTTCTACTAATTAAATGACTGCTGATTAATTTTATAACAATATATATACACTACTCGACATTGAAAATGCAGCACCAAGAAGGAGTGGTAGGAAAGTGGTGAAATTTGGTGCAAAGTCAGAGACAGCAAGGAACAATAAGTGATCTTTATTTCAAAACGATAGACAAAATACAGAGCGAGATCGGCGTCGATTCAGTAGGATATAGGACCACTGCGGACAACGATGCACGAAGAAACACGTCTAGGCAAAGAGTCAAAAAGAGTGCGGGTGGTGTCCTGAGAGACGGTTCTCCACTCCCCTTCAACCATTTGCCACATTCCGTCTTCTGAACGAGGCAGGGGCAGGGGCAGATTCTGAACAGCGTAAAATCACATCCCACACATGTTCGATTGGTGACTGGTCAGAAGAGTATGGTGGCCAGGGAAGCATCTGTATAAATTGGAGACTATATTGGCACATGCAAACACTGTGTGGTCAGACGTTATCCTACTGAAAAATTGCATCAGGCAGCTCCTGAACGTAGGGTATTTCCACTGACCGCAGTACAGTTTCCAAGTATTGTTGGTCCGTCATAGTGCCCAGAATATGAACTAGAAGTGATATGGAACTGTACGAAATAGCGCCCCAAACCATTATGCCACGTTGTCGCGTGGTGTTACACGGTTCCACAGTTACTGCCAGATTAAATCTATCTCCGCGTCGACGCCACACACGTTTGTGACAACTGTCACTGGATAAACAGAAGCGTGATTCATCTGAGAACACGACATTTCGCCATTCTGTCATTCACATCACTCTAGTCCGGCACCATGACAAGCATTTGCGTCTATGCTGTAGGGTCAATGGCAGTCTTCTAAGCGAACGCCGAGAGTGCAGGCCACGTGCACTCAAACGACGGTAAATGGTTCTGGTCTACACAGGAGCATCCACGGTATCTTGCACATGCTGCAAAACCAAAGTACAAGTGACATTGCTGGTCGGCCACAGCTTGCGTCGATCCACACGTGCTGACGTCACTCTGGCTGCAGCTGCACACTTCAATCTTGCCTCATTTCCTAGTTCCAACCATCTTCGACACAGCCGATGCACCGTGCTCGAATCCATGCGCGTATCAGCTGCGATTTAACGTACGGACCAATCCCCCCTTCTCAGTCCGATCACCACAACCTTCGTAAAATCGTCTGTTTGTTGGAAGTGCCTTCGTTGACGGTGGTCTGGCATTATCTCCTATCACACGTATCCTCCGAGACAAAAACAAAATTTCTTCGATAATTGTCTAGCAGAAATAACGACACGAATATTACCCATTCTGCACGTGGGCAGATATATTATATCTGGCCGATATATTATATCGGCCCTTATATCTTATTTGACGTGCGAAGGAGAGCTCCGTATTTCACATCATTTGCATAACTCATTGACGTGCATCTGCTCTAAAATTTGCATAAATTTCTGACTACTCCTTGCTGCTGCATTTTCAATGTCGAGCAGTGTATATATAATGTTATAAATTATAGTAAAATTATTTAAAAAAACATTTATAAATACTGCTTCAGAAAAGCATCTAGGAATATTACTAATTAACATAATGTTATTGCAATTTTTAAATGGTGCTAATTTGAAAGGTTAAAAAATCATTAGCTGTCATCAGTTAGTTGTGGTTTCTTCGCAGATACAATGTAATCCATACAAATATAATGATCTACTGAAGAACATATAAACAATAACTCTACGCTAAAGAGTGTATCAGCGAGTACTACATATTTTTTCCACATTTTTCAGTTTACTAGCCTTGTTGAACTGTTGAGGGAAATGCTAGATCACGTTGCAAGGAACCAAAGAAACAAGCTCAAATTAGAAAAACTTTCTTCAACAGAAATGTAAGTATGATTCCAGATCCTAAAATAAAGGTTATTACTGGTTAAGCTTCAATTTTATTTTCATACGTGAGAGGTAAAGGTCACTATGAACCAAAGCAAAACATTTTGAAGGAGCTGTTTTCCTCTCCCCCCCTCCCACCCCCCAAAAAACGAACAAAAAACTTGGGAAATGTACCAGCGAGTACAGTTCTAAACTATCTACTTTGTTTGATACCAGAATGGGACGTAGTGGTTTATGTCTCTGAATCTGGTAAAAAAAGGTAGAGTGAAATACATTCGAAAACAAAACTGGTCATAGTACCCTTTACTTCCCTTGTAAAAAACATAGTTTTTTCTGAGAAACGTAAATACCTATAGTCAAATATTTCCATAAAAGGATCCAGCATTCTAAGAAGAAAATATCAGTTTCAATGAAAATAATTTCCCTATAATCACTCGCATTTTTTTTTCACCAAAAATGTCAGCCCATTAGTTACACATTCGTAATATTAAATGAAGAACTCGCAGTTTGAGAAATTCAGAAATTATAGTAAATAATACAAAGAGGCTAATAACTGCAGAAGTACCTGTATTATTTTATGTTAATGTAAGTTAACTTGCGATTTTTACTATTTAAAAATAATACAAGGCAATAAATTAGAGCTAAGAAAAAAATGTGTGTGTGTATGTGATGCTATCATGGTAATTATTCATTGAATATGAAAATTCAGAAGTAACAATAGAAAACTGCTAATTTGAATATTTTTAAAGCATCGGATTAAAATAATTAAAGTTTGTATTTTGACAGAATGACTTTTGGCTTGTCCAAAGTGACTTGGAAAAGTATTGATTGAGAAAATTTATAACATCATTCCAATAAAATTAATTTTAAAAAAAGTATATTTTCGTAGAAGTCGTCGTTTTCATGGAATTGCCCAATTATGTATTTTCTAACTTAGGGAATGTCAGTCAAAAGATGTGTATTTATTTTAGTATTCCTACTACATTCACCACAACGGCTGAACAATCGGCTAGCTACCCACATCGGCCGCCCACTCTCCGTTTGGAATCGAGACGCCAGTCGATTTCAGTTGACGATGTGGCTAGACGTTCATCGGCGAATGGTGGATCAGGTAAATATAGCTCATTTATCTACTCTCTACTCAAACTTTTATGTAAGACATTCATTTAGTTCGTAATTCATTTTTTGAATTTAACTAGTTGTTGCTGTCTTGTGCCAGCTACGCTGGCAATTTGGAGTGCGCTGCTTTACTTTTCCAACTGTACTGTCATTTGGTGTGAAGTTCGACTTCCACAGTATGCACATATGCCACAAAGACCCGTTTATAGGGTAGGCAACCATTCACAGCTTAATAACACATACACACGCAGAAAGGACAAGGACAATAGAGAGAAAGTACATTCATGCCCTAGTCGGGTTTTCAAACCCGGAGCCTTCCCGTCCTGGTTACTCTGTTAGAAATTTTCCTGAAATTTTACCTTAAAAGTTACTGGCATCCATGTTGCCAGTAACTTTTACCGTAATATTTTTTTTTACTGTAAAATTCTACGGAAGAGAAAACGAGAATTAAAAAGCGTGAGATACGAACAACAAGGATCAAACCCAGGACCCAATTTTTACACACTGCTTTACTATCCACGGTACCAGATGAGACACATCAAGAGAGCTGAAATAGGGTGTCATCTACATCTCACAGTAAGTCACGTGGTAATCAATTGGCGCTGCAATCACAATTTTTTTTATCGGTGAAATTTACTGTAAAAATTTTCTGTACTGTAAACGCTACATTTTACAGTAACATTTACCATAAAATCTTCCTGAATTTTAAATGGAGACCTATTTGACTACTAGCCAAAGTGGCTGGTATCTAACGCGTAATACATTGCAAGTGATAGCGAGTTTCATCATGTTTTGAGCTTCATCTTCCACTGACAACTAGATGTTTCTTAACTTGTGTTTTCTCAACGATGAGTTTTTTAGGCAGTTGTGTTAATGCTGCTTAACTACTGTAATATCTGCAAATGAAAGTTTGGTGTACGCCAAAAGAATTGCCCTTCAATATGCCTGACCAATGTGGTAAGCTTTTAGGGGCACGGGGTTAATATTTTAAGAGAATAAAAGACAATATGATTAATTTTGTAGCCATATATTCCACTCAATAATGTCCCCCAAGGGGAGCTTTTTACAATTGTTGTGAGAGCATTTTTTTTAATCCCCACTTGGTATTTGTCATATTTTATCTCATTTTCCTTTTATGTTTAACTAAAACTGCGTGTTGTCTTGTTTAAATTAAAAGTTTGAAAACTTCATTTTAGAAATTCTGCTACTGCTCTTGGAACAGTGGCTCAATAGCTTCAGCGAAACTTGTTTTAAGCAAGACTTTACTAGAAAAGAAAAGGAAAAGAAGACATAGTCAGCCAATCAATACAGCTCTTTGAAATAAAAAAGAGACTTTTTCATGGTTTTGCATTTTCTAAAATGTGCAACTGCTAATTAAAATTCGAAGTACTTGAAGTCTCCAGTTGGCATTTATGTCAGTTAATTTAAAATAAAAATACGGCATTTGTGTGTGTATCTGGCCTAAGATTAATCATTAAAACTTACTTCTAAATGTCCCAATTTCGCCTATTGAAGAATGTGACCACCGCAAAAGTGCTTCTTCTCTTTAGTTGTACTGGTACAAGTTAAATATTTTCCTTCTGTAATGCTGCAGCAAGCAACTGTTCCACCACTATAAAAAAACAGTTTAATAAAAAGTTATAATGGTAATAATAACTAAAAAATATATATTATCTTAAAACAGGCTCGAGCTACTTTATCAATTAAATAAGTAATACTTGAGACGTACTTGCCTTCTTTTTAACTTTCCATATCTTGTAATTAAAACTCCGACGCAAAGGAGGAAATGTTTGGTTATCTCGCTGAAGTTAGATTTTCGTCGTTTTAGATGTCTTTTAAAGTACTTAATTACGAAAATTCGAAATAAAATACTAATTTAGTTCCACAGCATTTTTAAAACTAATTACTGAAACCTTATTTATACCTTTGCGCACATTTTACTGGCAGTTTGCTGAAGAATTCGAGGCTACACGCAGACCCGTCATTTAGGGGAGTTAGGGGGTCATCCCCCCCTCCCGACTTTGAGAAATCAATGTATTTGCGTATAAGTGGGCGTGGTTTTTGTTGTTCTCCGATGAAATTACATTGTGTTTTCCCCTCTCCCACCCGCTGAAAAAACTTGAGAGAAAAAACCTGGCTACACGAGGGGTTAAAAATTACTTATTGCACTTAATATCGATACCTGGAAACGTATAAAATTAGTTTAAATCTGTGTAGTTAGTTTTTTCACCGCAACATGTTTGAAGGCGTATAAAAAAATGCTAAAAAAGTTTTTAAGAATCTGCAAAAAATTCAATCGTCTTTGGAACATGCTTCAAAAAAAAAAACCTGAAGAATGCTTAGAGAAAACTAAAAGAAAAAATGGATTTTCTGCAAATTATATTGAAGACCAAACTGCAGATTTTTTCTTTCTTTTAAAAGTCTACAGAAATCTCTAAAGAAACTTCAAAATATTTTTTTTTCTTTACATTGTCTGCCGATAGTTTTTAGCTAAGCTACTAAACTAATGATTCAAAAAACTGAAATAGGATCGTGCAGACTTTGTATTTACAAAAAATAGATTAAATGCCATTGATTGCAGTCAGATATGAGAATACCAATACCATTGCAAGAGTAACTGAACTCGTAACAGCAATCAAATCCACACATTAGTAGCGGTAAGATTCATTAGCATTGACATTACAATGCAGCTTCTCTCTAGAGAGGAGCCATGCAGATAAATTGCAGCTCCCTCTCAGAATGACGTGCTAATATCCAACAATTGTCCCCTTAGATACCCGATTTCTGGGATAACTAACAAGTCTCGAAATGTTGTTGCAATCAGTCTGTGTGTAACTAATTAAAACTTTAACTGGTATTTAATAAAAAGCTGTGTTGGGAAAATTTTTTAGGAATCACAAACTAGGTACACAGTAAGTGTGTCATATTTAGGTGATGAAAAATGTACTATATATATATATATATATATATATATATATATATATATATATATATATATATATATATATATATATATATATATATATATATATATATATAATGAATACATAGTGTGATGCGCGGTGGTTGCGCCACGAAACAACCAATTTAAAAAAAGTATTCTCAAAATTTGCCAAATACTTTTAATTAAAATTACTTGAGTCCTTTTAATTTGTTTAATGCACCCCAATATGTTTCAGAACAACAAAATTATCTAATTCTGTTGCCTCAATTTCTTGTCCAACTCAACTCAAATTTAAAAATAAAAAATAAAATTTTTTTGAAACTTTCTAAATTTTTTATTACAGCTAAAACAGTCGAATGTTTTTCTTTATGTTGTATAAGGCATTCAATCACCCTTTTTATAAATGATATAAATTTCTTTTCGCTTGTATAAACGGGGGGGGGGGATCGAATGGAGACATCATCCCTTGAAACAGAAATTCATGACAAAAAAATTAACTGTTAAATCTATGTCTGGATGATTAATCAAACCCACTCATAGTGTAAAGCAGTAAGTAACCACCCCTAAGCAAGGGTTAAGGCAGAAACATGCAATACACCGCCAACTGCTATTTCGATCCATGGACTGCAGTTTCGTACTTATTATGTACTCATCAGCATGGAATATGAAACTAGCCGAGTTGGCGGCAAAAATCATCTTATAAAGCAAAGAGAGTCGAAAAAAACTGGTAGCTAACTGGTAGCCACTCATAGTGTTTTTTTATAAAATTAAAAAAAAAGGTCTTGGGTTACAAAGGGTTAACCTGCAAGACCAATGTATTCGCATCCTCCTAGATACATACTTTCAGTAGCAAAAATGGTCAAAATAAGATGCAGATTTATGACATTAAAACTTTCAAGCGGAAAAAAATAATGAAAAAATACGAAATCCAACTTCTTATAAGACGGGAGAGCCAAATCAGACCATGTAGACAAACAAAGCAAACCGCCATTTTTCTATGCATAATAGCAAAAATTCGCTAGATTGATATTCTATCGTTGTCCAAAAGCCTAACCAACAATAAGACGTTATCAACAAGCAAAAGTGTTGCAGCCGTTATGACAAAAGAGATTTTTTTCCAAATTACCCGATCATATTTTACAGTAAATTTGTTTCTTCATATATCACTACTTTACTCTTTTAAAAAGTTGGTAATTGTTCTAAAAAGTCTTATTTATGTAGCAGTCGAAGTCAAAAATGAAAATCACTCTCTCTCGCGAATTTGTTCTGTGAGTTGATAACGATATAAAAGTAGACTGTCACCCAATAAGACTATGGTTGGCATTATTAGGACTATTTTGTCTTTATTAAGACACTGAAGGATCGGGTGGAGGAAATTATTCAGTGTTGCATGTGCTGCAACAAGATTGTAAGTCAATAAGGGAATGGCTGGCATTATTAAGACAACGGCCCAAGAACCGTATAAACAGTTAGATTTCTTAATTCCTCCATACTACAGTTTTATTTGGCACTACCGCCGTGTCGACTGTCCCATTGTATCTGGGAGGATTTTGACGCTTCAGTCGCAACACTTAGAAGGAACCTTCATGCTGGCCATGCAAGTTGGAACCATCGACATTGCTTTTTGAGCATCCCATGTTTGGAGCGACTGATGCATTAGTCATAATTGAATTGAAGGGGCTAAGTTACATTTAAAAAAATGAACACTCTCTATAATGGTGAGCAATGGATACAGGTAAGCAAATAAAGCTTGGTACATCAAACAGTAGATGTCAATAGACTAATTACATACGCACACTGATGACAAAACCAGAAAACAAAAAAACTGCAATAACTACAACAATAAAACTTAGAACTTTAATTACTCACAATTTCTGTTTTGTTGCTTACCCCTTCATCTCCCAAGCCCTTCAATTCAGATCAGAAACATCGGTAATTACTATACGGTTAGTATTTCCAAGTTCGTCACATGAACAGATGATATTCATGAAAATGTTAAATCAACATTCTCCCGTTGCTTGAAAACGAATGTCAAAAGTGTTGACGAATATCTATCTCGATTAACATACCTAATATATCTTTATTCTGCTAAACATACATAATGATAATAACATAGTAGCTGCTACTTTCCTCTTTCATGTATTTTTTAATCTGATTAAATCAACATATGTTTATCAGTTATCTCTGACATTAAATAAGTCTGCATTGTTACTGTATAAAGTTCCGGATACTCCTTAAGCTATTTTTACAGAAGCATCGTCTCCAGATTCAAACCTTCTACGTGTCCAAGCTACATTGCCAGGTCGGCGCTATTCAGACAACACCATACAAACAATAAAAAAACTCAACATAAAAATACAAAATCAACATATTTTTATCAGTTACTATCTCTAATGTTAATTAGCTTTACACTGTTTCTGCATAAAGTTTCAAATACTCCTTAAGCTATTTTTACAGAAGCATCGTCTCCAGATTCCAACCTTCTACGTGTTCAAGCTACACTGCCTGGTCGGCGCCATTCAGACAACACCATACAACCTCCCCGAATCCTCATCGCGCCATCAAGTCCCGATGGTTCATATACTCCTGGCAACCTACAGATGCGAAGACATTCCAGTGTGTGTCCTCAAGATATACGATTCCAATTTTCAACATCAAAGGTAAGATTTGTGTATTTCCTGCTTGTGTGCTTGTTTATTTGAAATACTTCCATTTCGATACCTTGCATAAGACTTCTTTCACACGAGGCGGTAAGTGGAGTCAAATTTTCGAAAAAATTGACTGTCAACTAGGGATGCACCGATAGACAAATTCGTAGATTACCGATTAATCGGTTGTTAATAATCGGCCGATCCAATTAATAATCAGGATGATTATTTTTAACATTACCAATTTCACTATCACTTTTTTTTCTTCCTTTAACAATTCCGATTTTAGAAATAGTAACTCATTCATTTCTAAGAGAAAATTTATTTTTTTCCATTTTCCTAATGTACCCAAAATGATTTCAAAATTTTATCAAATTTCTTTAAACGAATTATTGTTAATGAAGTTACATTAACACGCTCAACTTGAAAATTAAAAAATTTACATAAGAACAGGCTTTGGTAAGCACTTTCATTTAGTAGTATTTTTAATTTAAATTTATTTTTTGAATAATTATAAGCAGCCGTTTAATTCGAGATAATTATTCTTGAAAATTAGAGGTTATCTAAAAGTACTATGCTAAGGAAATAAGTTTTGACGCACAAAAAATGTTGCAACATTGTATAAAAACATACATATATTTATTCAAAATAGGAAAATTATTTTTTAAAACATTTATATGGACTGAGAGAATTTTTTTTTAAATATTTCATTCTTTAAAGTATTTAATTTGTTTTCACTCACGATACTTTCGTAATACACGTTATACTTATGTTTTCAGAACAATTCTGTATTTCTTGTTTATAATTTTAGTCATCGTAGTTTCTTGTTCAAGCTATACTTAAGGTAATTTTATTTAAAGCGTTTCCACAAGTTGATCGGCAAAACTTGACTTGCTCAATGTCAATGCTCAACATGAGCAAAATGAAATGCTCATGTTTTTGCCTTCCAATTGAAAATAATGTCAAAATGTTCCAATTGAGTAAATGTCATTTGAATATCAGCTATGAGGGTAATCTTTTAATACTCTACGCAGTTTTACACATGGTATGAACTATTGTTTTGTTTCAGCACTGTACAGTGTACACTCTCATACTGCTTGTTATAGTAAGGATAGCAAAAAATTTCATTTATTTACTGTTAATAACACTCTTTGTCAGTTTCTTCGTGAAGGTATACTTTAAAAATAATACTTTTAAAAAAATACAGCCGATGAATCAACAAACTATTGCCAATTTTGACTAATAATATAAAGTTGAAGAGTTTGGTTAGTTTGAACGCGCTAATCTCGGGAACCACTGGTTCGAATTGAAAAATTCTTTTTGTGTTAAACAGTATGTTTAATCAGGAAGGCTGTAGGCTATATAACATTACGCTATGTGTAAGGAGTTATTATAGTTTTAAAATAATAATGGTCGAAAAGCACGAGCAGAATGGCTTTCACTCTTCTCGAGAGATGGCGTTTATTAAAAGTATTGTTTTGACAACTGTGTGTAGAGGGTGCTAGCAACAGCGAGCCTCCATGACAGCGAGTTTGTTGTTCTACCGAAAGCGGATGCGTCGCTTGACATCACTTTCATTTCTAAGGTAGCCCATGCAACGCCGCGCCACTCAGCTAGTTATTGATAATCGGCAAAGTGGCTGATGATGTCCTACTAATCGGTACTGCCGATTAATCCGCTTATCCCTACTGTCCCTTCGTTTACTAGCGTTTTTCAATGTGCTGCAGCTGTAACTTTAACGTAAAGCGGAACAGCACATCCCTTCTTATTAAAGGAGTTTATTTTTTCCTTCAAATTTTATATTTTATGTATTCAAACTTTCTCTTTTATCTTTTCTTTCACAGATAAGCCCATCTCCTATAGTTACCACGCCGAACGTAGGAATGGATTTCTTGAGCTCAGGTCGTTCCAACATGCGAAGATACTCTGCTGCTGCCCTTTATGCTAGTAGTGGAGTCCCAGCCACCTGCAATAGCCGAGGCCCTAGCCCTGCTGGTTCTGCGTCCAGTTTACTTCAGCAAATAGGATCAGGCGTGGTACGACTCAAATATTCCACTTTTTATGTCATGGTCAATCAGGTTATTATATACGAGTATGTTTAGATTGCATATATAACTAATGAAGTACATCCGTCTAGTCATGTGCTAATGGAAGTGCCGTTGCCACGAATTTTACTAATTACAAAGTGGACACGCCGATTCCTTTGCATTGTTTTTATAAAAATGATTATTAATATCTTTCATACCTCACCAAACTTTCCAAAAAGCAATTTTCAGTATATTACACGTAGGGGTTTACCCCGGCCAGCTTTGCTCTCCAATCCCCATTCTCTACCTGCTGCGGGGTGGTGTACACTGCTTTCGGTGATGTACTTTGGGCATATCGCCCTCTTCTCTTTGCCTTCGGCGGTAGTCACTTGGTGCCATACTTGGCGATAAAATTAGCCATTTTTTTATAATATTTGGCTACCGAATTTGCTCTATGTCACCGAATTTGGTGCCTACATGGGAGACAGTTGATGATTTTGATGGCATACTTTTATATTCATATAACTGACCAGTAGAAATTTAGTTCAATCGCAATCGTTTTCACCAAATGTCCTGCGATCATTGTAGGTTCAGATTAGATAAGTTCACAGACGCCCAAAAAGACACGCATAGTTTTTAGTTATATCGATGCTATAAATATTAATAGAAATATCGTCTGCACCATGCTAACGAATGGGAAAATTCACGTTTTTCAAGTTCTACTTTTACAAATAATTAAAATTAAAATGATACCTTCGAACGATAGTTTTACACTTAAAGATATCTATAAAAATTTGAAAATTGAAAATAACCAACCACATCAGGTGGGAAAAAATTGTATTCAGTGTTTTGGCTCTCCTGAAAATTGCCAATTTTCACATTCGTAATTTTAGCATGGTGCCGACGATATATTTCATATATTAATTCGTTATTAGTTTCGATATATTATCTTTAGTAATCACAATTCTTGTTATATGTTGATTACTATGCAAATGAACAATCACAAATATCTAATCAAAATATTTAAATCTTCCAAAATACCAAGCATTTAATAAATTATTTTTTCCAAGTAATTCATAACATATGATGTAAAACATTTACCAATCACTAATTTTGTTAATTAATAACTTAAAAATGTGAATCAGCTTATATGCTTAAGAGCGATTCCATACCAAATCACCGAACAAAAAAAAAAGTTCGTCGCACGACCGACTCGGATTTTTTTTAATTTGGTACACAGATTGATGGTATAGAGGTATGAAAAAGCCCAAAAGGAAAGTTACCTGCTCCACTTATTTTCTGAGATACATGCCCTCAAAGTTTGTCCGCCACGTCAAAATACTAAAAAAGTGATGTTATTTAATCATTTTTTATAAAAACTCGTACTCATGCAAAATAAAAGTGTTAGATATCTATGGAAACTAGTTACTCCAGGCATTTTGAAAAAAAATACTAGAACGTTCATAATGAAAATTGCCAAGGTACAGGGCTCTTGGAAGTTGTCACCACAAAAACTTGATTTTGCAGATTTTGCTAAAATTCAGGCATTTATTACAAAAAAAGGCAAACAAAACCAAAGGTTTTCTCACTTTCTGGTAGTGTACAGGTCCTCTCTGTAAATTGCTACGCAATAAATTTTTTGGGTTTCTCACTCCTTCTTGGAAATATTTTAGCTTAAAGATAAGCTATAAGGCAAAAAATGCATTTTTGGCCATCTTGGCAGCCATTTTTCTCATAAAGGGGGAGCAGTAGAAACTTTAATTTTTTTTTAAAACAAGCCACTGATATGTTAGCTATTCACAGGAAAAGAGTTTACTTTTGGTTATTTCCTCCATTAAGAGATATCCTGCTGACAGTATATGCATGTTTTTCACGACGACCATATGCTTTTGTTCCCCCTCTCATGGACTTAAATTTAATTAAACCAAAAAATAATGATATATTTATTATTAGCTGTATTATCTACCCAATATGTCATGAAATTTAATTTATTAAATCATTGAACAATAAATTAGATAATTGATGAAAACAAGAAAAAGTATTTCTCTGATGCCTGAGCATTATGCATTCATAATTATAAAGCACTATATACTTTCTTGAGAAATTAATTAACATACATGAGCTCTAAATATTTATATTATAAATATTTAGAGCCCTGGCCGTGGTTACTTTTCTAAAAGTAACCACGGCCTCTTGAACTAATCAATTCACTTAGTAAAAATATAAGATTATGAACGAGATTGCTCGCTGAGAATTAAAACCGTTTCTACAATTTTACTTGCCAAATCTGTGACTTTGAGCTAGATTAAAATCCATTTTCGTTAATTTTCAATACAGAGGTTTCAAAAAATTTTGTTTGATACAAACGAAGGGGGAACTAGCGCTCTTTTGACGCTGCTAAATAATTGTGAAGATATTTCTTTTATTGAGAAACGTCCTCATGGGCCGATGCGAAATTAAATTATGCAAACAATGCAGTAGGGCAATTCCATTTTGATAAAAAGCATCAATTGCTGACTAAAACAGCCTGCAAGAACTCCAAACACTTTAGATCCTTGTTTCGTTGCATGAATTCTACGAAGAACATGGACTCTACATCTACAAAATACAGTTAAATTTTGAAGATTTCCAGAAATAGTTATATTATGGTTTTGGGGGGACTCCATTACGGACGTATCTTACGAGATAGTCGGTAAAGAAGAAAAAATAATTTGTAATTGTTTTTGCTGGGAATCTTCAAAATTTAACTGCATTATGTAGAAGTGAAAACCGTGTTTTACATAAAAAATGGTGAACTAAAGCAAGGATTAAACATGTTTCTAGTCTTTGTAAGCTGTTTCGCCAGTCATTAAGTGAGAGTAGTCTTTTTGAACTGGCTTTAGTCTGGCACTGATTTACAGAAATAAGGATCTTATCTTTGGTGTCGATTCCATAGACCCGCAGATAACTAATCCTCTAAAACCCTTTCTTTTCAGCAATCCCTCTTCAGCAAGCAGTGATTTATGCTTTTAGCGTACAACTGCTGAAGGGAGATTAAAGGAATAGGAGGCTAACTTCAAGCAATAGTGACCAGATACACGTGGGCCTACACCCCCTCTGACAATCCAGGACAACACAGAGACCACAACCAATGGTCACCTTGACGTCGCTTTTCTTCATATAGATTTCAACCCTCCATATCAGTTCATGACGTAGAAGGACACTTTTCCTTGATTAATATTTTTATTTTTTTTCTAGAGTAAATTGAACAGTGTACAGAATCGTTTATATCCGCTCTCATTGTGTTTTTTGTATATGTATGTGGACCATATCCTTCTTGATATACTACATGTTCTTACTGTTCTTCTTTAGGTTTATAATAACGGTGGGCTTAGCACTTAAGATCTAACTCTGTCTTAGAGGATTAAAGCATCCATAGCATTATCATCACAATTCTAATATAAGGTGACAGAGTTATGCTCAAATAGGAAATTACTCGTTTTTTACTGATTTAGAAAACAATTTTTTAATTGCAATTGATGTTTCTATAAAAGATGCATATCTGGCAGCAATCTTGCTTAATGAATTTGTGATGCTCAAGGAGAATAAAATTTTCTTAGTGCCAATATATTTTTAATGAGTAAAAAAATTATCTGCTCAAAGATTCTTTTCACAATTGTTTTAACTGAAAATTTGAAAAAGGCGAAAATTACTGGTTTATGTTTCCGCGTAATTAATTGCTTAAATAAACAAAACCTTAGCGCATTTCAGTTGCTGAGTCGTATACAAAACGAATCTCTTACAGTTCAACAAAACATTACAAATAATGCATACTAAGCAATTTTACAAAGATGCTAAAAGTAATTGATGGTTTGTTTTATAACTAGCTTTATAGTATTTATTTGAAACACGTTATTAAAATGATGTACACTTTTTTTTTTACTACGCAAAATTAGAACTTTTGAACTTTGACTTTGTTTTGTTTCAGCAACTAAAATAATTTAACCGAAAATATTGAACTGTTTAAAACAAAAATACTATATTCTGTAACTTTAAAAAAATCCTCTTTCCCTTAAAATTATTGTTCTTTTTTTTTTTTTTTTTTGAAAACAAATGTAAATATAACTCCCTCTATGTTTTCAACTAACCAATCACTCGATTACATATAAAAATAACAATAGAGTAAACGTGACCATTATTAATTCACTATTTTTAATGTATGAGTCATTTAGGCATACTTTCTTTAATGCAACTGTTGCTTCAAGGCTAACATAGATGCTTTAAGTTTCCAAACACCACGCAATAGTAAACAGATATGTGTATGGATGCTTAGAATACTTAGGCCTAAATGTGTTTCTTTACATCGTTGCTGCAGAGAAAAGCATCCTGCTTCAAGCCACGATATATTATTCTAGATTCATATCGCGTGCTGAGTATAGTAACTAATACATTTTGGCAATGCATACTTCATTGCTCCAAATTTCTTTTCCAGAATTGCGTTAAAAGGTGCTGAGTAGTTATGACTTCTTTCCTTGTCTAATTGTTTTCACTGTATGAATGTTTAAGTGTGTATTTTTGTAGATTTATAGTTATTTGACATACTCTTAATGATAGGTTTCCACACACCATCTTGAAAACTTTTTTTAGTGATATTTACTGCTGATTTATTTCTTACATCATCGCATCGGCCAAAATAAATAAACACAAAATGTTATTACTTGAAATATTTTTATGCAAACTAATGTATAAAAGGATATGGGATGAGATGTTTACGAATACCGGTGAATTTCCTAACGCGATTAGGTAAAAGTCAGATCTCGTTCTTTAATGTTGCATGTAAAAGATATGAAAATATATTATCTATAGTATATATTTTCTTATTAAAAAAGAATATTTCCGGAATAAGAAAAAAAAAACAGTACTTCCAAAAGAGTCAATAAATTGCGCATCCAAACTTTACTTGTAATAAAAAAAAATCGTTCAGAACAAAGCATGGCAATTTTCTTGGATTTGGCATGTTGCACTTAAACCGTGCGACGCCGGGCACATCAGCTAGTAAAAAATAAATCGTTCCAATGTTATTCTTTATTGTAAAACATTAGGTGCTTTAAATAAACGTACAATCCACTAAGTAATTAAGTTCCATGCATTTCGTTGCCAAACAAAAAAATCATTCAAACTGTTCGTATAAAAACAAAACACTTTTACATTTTTTATCAAAAATAAAACCTTTTGTGCCTTTTTATTTCTGTTGCAAGAACAATAAAGCACTTTGAAATCCCTTTACTTTGATTTATTTATTAAATCTCTGTCTTTTGTCACTTAAATGTACATAGAAATGCATTTTGTTTTAAATATTTGTTTTGTAATATTTCTTGAATCAAAAATCTTAAGTTATGCTCAGAAGTTTTGTTTATGTTTTCCTTTAAAAAAAATATTTTTAGCATGGGAGGCGTAGACAAAAAGGGATAAATTTCTCTCGTTGGCACCATTGTCGAAATTTCTTTCAAATATTCAAAAAAACCCCTTAAAATAATCAAACCGAAAACCCTTTTCTGTATATATTTTTCTTCGTCGGCTATTTCAAATGAAGTTTGCCGAAGGAAACTTGTCTCTTAGATCATGAGTGATATAGATTTTAACTTTTTCCGTGGAGTCTTGAATAGATATTTTTTGAACTGTTCAAAATTGAACAAAAGTAATATAAAAATTTCAGGCATGGAAAAAAATGTCCTGATTTTCCTGAGAAGTGTTCGTTGAGCCAAACTGTCCTCCTTAAAGTTATTGCAGGAGACAAACTAACGTACTTACATTGAAAAGTAAGAGACATGAGATAAGGAAACGTAAATCGCTTTATTGTATTTATTTATTTACTTATTCAATTAATTATCCTTATTTCATTTGTTTGTTATATTTATTTAACATCATATTAGCAAGGTTATTTTACAGAAAAAAAAAACAGAAAAGAAAACCTCCTCTGAGTTTCTCAAAAGAAAAAATCTGAAAGAAGTGTTAGTTAACACTTTAAAATATCACCCTTAATTCTTCTGAACTCGTTTTTCGCAGGCGTACATTGCAAAGATTTGGGAGACTGAAGAAGCAGTACTATTTCAATGAAAGAATTGTACTTGTTTATACAATAAATCCAAACACTGTTTACAATGACGAGATCTGACTAAAAACCATCATTAGCAAGCATTGAGAATTTCGTTGAATAGGAAGTAAATTTCATCACATGTAAAAGGAAAACAAATTGACTTTATATGCGCATTTTATTTTTGAGACTTAAAACTTTTATATTAGCAGCAATTGAATATATGAGTACTTATTAGTGAGATGAAAAAGGGAATGTTTTAATAAACTTCTTTGGTGTGCTTTAATTTTCATCAAAATGATTGAATTTAAAAAAGTGTCCCCTTACAACGTTTTGTACACACAGCTCATTTATTTTAAATATTTGAAAATTTTCTAATAATACTCCGATAGAAAGAATAATGAATCGAAATACATTTCCTTTGATTGTTTATGGTAAAGCAAAGCGGTGTCCTTATTTCATACAAACAAAACAAAATGCAGTTTTAAAGCAAAAATTTATGCAAAATAAAAAAATTGAGATCTTTTTTATTCAAGGAAGTTTAAATGTTTTAACATCAACAAAACTTTGCTTTAAATGCATACTTCAAATCCGCTTAAACATAGCAAGTTCCAAATAAATTGGGTAGATTTCAGAAGGGGGACAATTTTATATATATATATATATATATATATATATATATATATATATATATATATATATATATGGCTTGGTTCTAAAAGGGTCAATGTCAATTTTATCACATTCTGTGGGTTATTTACATCAAAAGTTTTCAATTTAGTAGAACTCTAATTCTACAAAGGCTAATGTCTAATATCAAACTAAAATTGGTTGTATTTCCATTATAATGTCAGCCAATGTCATATACACACAATGTCATAATATTTACAGAAAATAGTAACAGGTTAAAAAATTTCATATAAAAAAATAATGTTTCTTTACACTAAAAATAAACAAATACCAAAAAATAATAATGGGAATCTTAATATAAGAAAGTTATAGCATTCTAAAAAATCTCAAATATCTTTCATCGCCTTTTTCTCGAAACTAACATTTTTGACCTAGGCCCTTTTAGAACCAAGCCACCGATATATATACACAAAAGCAAACGTTCTTAGATCTAAAAAATTTAACAAAAAAATATAGTTTTTCATATTCATTACTTTAAAAATGTTGGCGCTATCAATTACGATTTTCATTACATAACTATAAAAAAATGCAGAGTGTATATATATATTTAATAAAAATTAACAAATTAAAAACTATTTATAAATTATAATGAGATATGCCTGTTTCTTATATTTCATCTCATAGATGTTGCTGTTGTCGCTTCCTTTTTTGAAAAAAATAGTGACACTAAAGCACTTGTTTCGATGCACTTCATTTAATGCTATAACACAGGTTTCATGCCACGGATAAAACTGGGGAAGGAAAATTTAGCAACTGCGAGCTATACACGCGGAAACAAATCAACGCGTATTTTCTGGGTGACCAGTCAAATCCAGCACATTTTTCACGCGTTGTCTCTTTGTTGATATCATCTACGTGAGTGGCTTATGTCTACAGTGGCATACCTAGTCGTTGGCGGGGGGGGGGGGGGCTCTAACCGCGGGCTTAGCAAATTATTAGTAGAAAAATATTAAAGAAAAAAAAAGTCGTACGAATAAGGGCTGGAGGAGAAGATGAAGCATTTAATAAGAAGCAACATTGGGTATCATTAGAAATATTTCAGACAAGAAAAAAATATATCAAAATTGCACTATTCTCTTTAAATTTTCCGAATAAAATTTTCTGAATGTTATTTGGGGGGGGGGGGAGGTCAGAGACATCTCTCGACCTCCCATCAAGGTGACCCTGATATTACCACGGCGAGACGGGGACGCAATTTCTTAGTTCTCCACGCGCGCTGAATACCCTAGGTACGCTGCTGTGTGTCTATCGCTCTGATAAGCAATATTGGTGAATTAATTTCAAATTGTTTGTCTAGATACAAGAGAGATATTTTAAGAGATATTCCTATATTTTGAATGTGTACTGCAATTAAATACATACTTGAATGACGCCAAAATAATATTAGCTCACATATGTCATGACGGCACGTTAACGTGCTATTAAAGTACCTTTAAATAGCCGCTAAATATACTCGTTAAAGCTAGTTAAAGTAAACTAAATGTTTAGGATATTTTGAAATATTTATGAAAAACCTGCTCACAATGGAAGGAAATGGCGAACAGAGTTAGTGGTAGTTCGAATCATTACTTCTTTGGAAGAATGAGTAATCATTGAAATGAACGGAGAATACAATCAGTTTAATACTGCTGTTGAAAAGGGACATGATACTTTGATCAAAGATCAATGACAGCATTTTACTATTTTGGACAATCACTTGCCCAATTAGAGAGCGTGCTACTTTTCGTTTAATAGTTAATAAACATAAATCTAAGACTTCAAGATTAAACTGTTTCATTTACACTTCTTTTCGAGACTTATAAACATCGAATAAGAGAAAAAGTAAAAGTAAATCTATATGCCAATTAAATATCAAACGCAAAACTAATTAAATACTACTAAAACTACCGAGTGGCCTACTAGACATTTTGTGCACGCTTAAGGCAATATGTGTGTTCTTTCTATCAAAGTCTTCTCTTGCTATACACTGTACAGAAATCAATATTCATTCATAGCCCCTATGAGGCAATTTGTGTGTTTTTGTGTTCGTATTTCATGTCTTCATGTACCGAAGTATTATAAAAATCCAAAAACATCTTTTCTGTAATCTACGTTTCTTTACTGCTATGTTTAGAAATACATGTTGTTTTACATGTTATTTACAATTAAGGATGAAAATAAATTTTATCTGTGTGTATGTTTCCAATTTCATTTTCTTAACTATTTACAGTTTCACATCATATAAACAGTTTAAAGACACTTTGATCAGCTTTTCAAACCTTCTCTTTTTTCTTACTTGTGAGTCAACTCTAGTACTTCTTACAATACCACACGTATACATTTAACATTTTACTATATTTTTCTCGAAATGTCTCATTTCTCTTTTTTTTGTATTTTTATTATTTCAAGTGAGATTTAGGGTCACCAACGTTCCTTGAGTGCAGACAGTGGAGGCGACTCGTCAGGGCAAAAAAGGGCGACCGCAACCTAACTTTTTTTATAAAAAGATAGTCTAAGCGTTAAGATTTTAGTTTCAAAACATTCCGAGTGAAAATTGAAGTTTTAAAACTTCAATTTTGAAAATGTTTCGGGGGGAAATTCCGAAAGCACTCTTTCTTTCCTTTAACTTCAAAGATTGCATAAATTTGTTATTAAGACTCCAGTTTCAGAAACAAATTCTCCTAATCCTCATAACAGCAAAGATAAAGTAAAATTGTGTTTTTAAGACGCCAATTCTGGAGGGTGTGCCGTGTTCCGTGTCCAAGGGTCTTAACCTGAAAGATACATAGAATTAAAAAAAATAAATACCTAATACATAGATGATACTCATTTTAATTAGTTTTTAAAAGTGCCTTTCTGAACTGACGTTTTTGTTGATGATTCCTAAAGAAACGATTTACTGTTAAGAATCTCTCAGTTATTGTTTACTTCAGAAGAAAATTATCCAACTAAAAACTACTTATAACTTTATAAGTTGAGTTGAGCATGAAACCTGAATACATTTTCAAAAGATGACAATTAGATAAAAGAACTGGCCAAGAAAATCAATCTTCAATTATTTGCTCAAAAATTTCAATTTTTAATACTATAAAAGCATTGCTTTGATTTGTTTGAAGTATTAATAAAAAATCAGACATTTAATTACGACGCATTCCTCGCTAAATTAAAAGTACGACAAATGTTTAAATTTGGTTGGCGATAAACATTGGTAAGGAAAACATTTTACCGCCAAGATTTATGGCAAACCTGTTATTTCTTAAGGTATTGTTTTTTTAATTACTACATCAAAAGTTTGTGTAGACCAGTTTTTTGTTTAATTCGGGAAAAAAAAGACACTTCATAACAGATTCTAACCAAATAGATAAGGTATCCATAAAAAATCAAGTGCACTAACTATGCAAAGTTGGGAATTTTCCGGTGGAATCCAATTTTTGCGCCGGCAGTTTATAATCCAATTCCTCCTTCTTTTTTCACATGTTGGGAACCTAAACATTCGAATTTTATTCCTCGAGTGATTGTTACTATTTATTGCAGCACAATCACCCATTTTTCTGTATATAAACCTACAAATCGGCGAAGTTTTTGTTTGCAGACGACACAGCAAGCACACTCGATGGGAAACAAAATGGCTGACGAGTCAGCTCCTAGTTATAGTAGCCTTAGTCTTAACCACCGTAATCGCGTATAAACGGTCTGTTTTAATGACTTTGTTAGACGATTTCTGTATCACACTAATTCCACTCCAATAGGTCATTATGGTTTTATTTATCCTCAAAAAGTTTTTTCTCCTACTAACATAGGGGTCAGCTTTTTACTTGCGCCCCTAAATCTAGGATGATACTCAAATACAGCACTTAACAAACACGCCCGAAAATTACTAAGGTGTTTCAAAAATGACCGGCATGTTTGAAAAATCGATAAAAACTAAACGAACAGTGATGGAAGTAACACGTTTGTTGCAATATGCTTGGGATAATAGTAAATTTTCAGGCAGACAAATTTTTGGAAATTAGTTGCGGTCATTGTTGGACAATGCTTTTATCACAATGTGCGCGATCATTTCACAGTGCGATGTAAAAATAATTTCACCAAATGAAATAAATCAAACTGCTTGTCAAGAGTTGTCGAAACGAGGTTGTAGAAGTTTAAAATTAAATGATTGATTTTTAAGCGAAAAAGAGCTTTAAACAATATTTAAAGTTCCATTATTATTTTTTTAAGTGGATGTACAGTACAAGGCATGGGCATGGCACTCAGCTCATATTTTCCTTTATGAAAAATAAATAATCAAACTCAGCTTGAATTTACTTTTGTAAATTTTCAATGTGTTTCATAATCCGAGGTTATAGATGATCTTTGTTTTTAATTTTTTTATTAGTTTTTATTTATTTATTTTATTAAGTTTGAGCACTAGAAATTAGAAAGAAGGGAAAAAAATAATTTTTGATTTTTGCAAACGGGTACCTTTCATTTACTGTGTATGAGGCTTAGTAACAAGACTAAAATATTTCTTTTTTATGACATCATATTGAGTCTGCTCCTTCGACTTAAAGCTTTGAAATTTTTAATTTTTAGATTTTTCAAAGAACTTTTAACTCTTTGAATATTAAATCTTTGAACTCAAAGAATTTTTAACTCTTGGTAGAAATGAAAAAACAAAGAACGAAGACGGGTTGTGAAAAATGGCAAATCAAGACTTAATATACCAAGTATTTTTTAGAACTGTTTTAGATTGTGGCTTCAGTCTAATTCAAATATCCCGAAATGCTCCATATATTTTCAACACTTTGAAAACCCAACCTTGCATCTCAATATATACTTAAAGTGTGATGAAAAAACTTTCTTATTGCTTTTGTTATTATTACCACGCATCATGCAACGCTCAATGCACATTGTAAGGCAAATTAATAAAAGACAGTTGTCAAACTTTATGATGATTCATGGACTCCGCTGATGGTGCAGACAAATTCGCCTTGTGAAATGCCCTCCCCCCCCCTCCCTTTCTGAATCTCATTAGTCAATAGTCATGCTTTGGCAGTGAGAGTGAGACATACACAGTCCAGTCATATTAATGTGACCACCACGTACTTTTGGCGTCGACGTCAAATAACCAATCACAGAAGGCATTTGAAGCACAGTGCAGTTGAGGGTATATAAAGGGTGTGCACGGGCTTTGGAAAACATTTCTATTGTTGGCGTAATGCAAAAATGAAATTTATCTGACGTATATAAGGGAATGCTTATTGGCTTTCGAGCCAAGGGTGGAAGCATTTCCAAAATGGCTGAGTTTTTGAGCTGTTCTCTTGCCGTCGTGGTAAAAGTGTACCGTGCTTGTCAAAATGGGACTGTTCAAAATCAGCGACATGGCAAACGTCGCCAGGCACCAGGAGCCATAGATGAGAGACGAGCGACGGCTGTGGAGATGCGTTTGGGTTAATAGACGGGCTGAGATTAAGCAACTGACCTTCCAGATGAACCAAGGGGCTACCAACATCGTCTTTCACACTACTGTTTAGCGGACGTTGCTGTGTCTGGGCTCCAGAAGCAGAAGCTGGTTCATGCACCTATGCTGATTACTGTCCATCGACGACGAGTCCTGGAATTTGCACGCCAGTACCGCAGCTGGACGTCCATTGATTGGCGACAGGTAGCATTTACTAATTAATCACGTTTTATGCTCCATCGGACAGACGGATGTTGACTTAGAAGGAGTGAAACCTCTGGAAGGCAAACACTCTGCAACCATTGAAGGAACGGTCAAAACTGGAGGCAGAAGCATTATGATATGGGGAATGTTTTTCTGGGGTTCTATGGATTCACTCATCGGTGTAGAAGGCACGATGGATCAATACAAGTACGAATCTGCCCTCGCGGTCCATGTCCACCCCTATATGGATATTGTTTTTCCTCAGAATGATGGCATCTAGCAGCAGGACAATGCGAAGTGCCATACAGCTGCCAGTGAACTTCGAAGGGCACCAGGATGAGTGTACCGTTCTTCCCTGGTCAGTAAACTCATCTTACTTTTCACCAAACGAGAATCTGTTCGACCATTTCGATTGGGTTGTTCGCGCCATGGATCCTCACCCACGCAATCTAGCGCAGCTGGTCACAGCATTGGAGTCGGCATGGCTCAACATCCCAGTGAACACCTTCAGGTACCTAATTGACTGAATTCCTGCACGGCTCGCAGCTGTCCGTTCTGAGAAAAGTGGTTATTCAGGCTTTTGACAGGTGGTCACATTAATGTGACTGGACTGTGTATATCCTTGATTCATGCAAGTTTTAATTTTTTACTGAAAGGTTTGAATTAGAGTAATCTGTGACAATTAATAAGACTCAGTTATGGTGTCCCCATGAACGCGTATCAAGAATTTATCTCATCCTATTGCAGGTAGTAGAAAGGTACAGCAAATAGGTGAGTCAGTACTTCCTACCCATCTAGATGTTTAAAGTACTACGATTATGTTTGAGAATTTGAAAAAGGTTTAAAAAAATGGCAACTATCCTATTTTTTTTACAGTAGTCCAAGTTTGTTGCTGATAAAGTAATTTTCTTATGGAACAAAGTTTCGATTTCATGTGTTAAATTTAAAACTATAATTGATTTACTTCAGTCACTTAACAAATAGCACAAACGTAACAAAGGCAAGAACAGTCTCGAAAGAACTAACAGACTTTAAAAATCGATGTGAAGGATTTTTTGATGTCAGTGCATGTAAAATGTTAAAATTTTCAACTTTGTAAATGTAATTGTCATGAAAAGGTTCCGACTCTCGAAAGTAAATTTTTGACTGATCAAAGAACTGTTAGAAAAATGACTTTCGGCAGTTTTGATATTACAGTGGCATTAGCAAATACAAAAAAAAAAAAAAAAACGTAAGAAATATGATAGAAAAGAAAGATTATGTAAGAAACGCTTCCTAAGGTACATGACACTAGCTTCTGTGACGACAAAAAGAACATCTCGAGCTTGAGAGATTCATATAAAGATATGATTCTATTTCAGAAGATTTGGATACTGTTTTAGAAGAATCAGTTCCCGGCCCTTCTTCAGCTACTACGAAAAATAACCAAAGAAAGCAGACAATACCATCGTTTTCTCAAGTATGTGACAGGAATAGCGTACCTAACCGCATAGCAGCAGCTTTAGCCTCTGCTCTTTTACAGGATATTACGTCGGCTAGTTCTTTAGAAAATACGTGTATTACAAATAAGGTGGCTATTGACAGGAGTAAAGTTAGACAAGAGAATGAAAACCCGACATGGAGTTGTCTACACAAAAATAAGGGTGGAGTCCTGTAATATACGAGCCCTTTACTTTGATGGACGACTTGGTGACACCATTCGTTTAAACAAGACAGAAGATGACAAAACGTACCGAAGAACTGTTAAAAACCATATTTCACTGATTGAGAAGCCTAAATCACGATTAATTAGTTTCACAGCTCTGATGTCTGGAAAGATTTTGTTATTACAAAATTGTGTATTAGTGTGTACGTTTTAGAAAACAACCTTACAACGTCTGAAATGTTTTGCATTGGTTGTGATGGATGCACTACAAACCCATGAAAATACTAAGGTGTAATTAAAAAATGGAAGAAAAACTTGGCAGACCCCTGCAGTGGGTCATTTGCCTATAGCATTTAAATGAACTTGCTTTGCGGTATTTTTTTTAAAAGCTAGATGGATTTACTGGTACACTGAAAGAATTTGTTGGACCTGTTAATCAAATCTTAACCCTACACTGCGTAGCATTGCCAATTGGCTACATGGAATATTTTACCTTATGACCATGCATAAGGCAACTCAAGTATAAAAAGCAAGTACTAGGTATCTTTAAAGTAAATATAACCATCTATCCTCAAAATTATTTTTTTTAAAATGTGTTCCAATGTTTTCTTATAACATCAAAAATCATTTCTATGTCTTTCAAAGAACAAAAAATCATGCAGTGTAGGGTTAACAAGATGTCACACTTTGAAATTTGTTCCGTTTAAGCCCATGGAGTTTGTCATTAATAGCACAGACGCAATAAAAATTCTTTGAGTACTGACCGACAGTATCTTTATGATATGTGCAAGGCAGTTTCGACTGAGAAAAATATTCCAAAAGCTGGAAAACAGAAGTCTAGGAAAGCCTTCCGAGGCCAGGTGGTTAACTGCAACAAACAGAATCTTAAGACTGTATTTAGCTACTTCTACTCCAACTCAAACTTTAAAAGATCTCGCAACTTTTGTTGTAAAAGTGTATGCTCCTGGCTGGTTCACGATCAAGTGCAATCTAAAAGTTATTAATGGAACTACATTATTATGCGAGACAATACGGCCGTACTAAGCGCAAATGGTTTCTGCAGCCAAGCTCAAACTAAAGGCCCGGTTTCCTAGGAATGAAATCGTCGATCTCTGGCGAGGCGACGCACAGTGGGGTATTTGACTGAAAATCCTGGCCAAAACTATTTCGGAATTTTCGCTCTTCTGAAGTTAATATCCTTCTGTGTGTTTGTGCGTTGTACAGCCAAGCTATCATACTTACAGCTATGAAACTTGGTACACAAGTTGTCAGAAAGATCAGATGTTGTAACTTGAAGCTCGATTTTTAAAATTTAATTTAGAAAAAAAGTTATTCAATGTTTAATCCAAGTTTCAGATTTCTAGGAGTTTACGATCGTAAAACGGTTCCTAATAAACGCAGGAAAAAAAACAAAGCATCATCATTTAGAGCAAATCAATCTCTTTAAAAGCCTAAATTGTTTGAAGTTCTAACGTAATTTACCGAATTTATAGAATTTTTCAAAGAAAGGGCACTTTTTTCAATTATTCAATCAATGTAAACTAAAATTCATGCATCCGAGAATCTAATCGTGTTATGGGTCTGAAACGTTTCAAGGATATAATCTAAACATTTCACCTTCATTTAAAACAAAAACGGTGAAGTTATCTTATTTCATTGATTTATAATGATTTTTTTATAAAGAGGTGAAATAAAAAGTTTCACCTATTAACTCGCTACGTATAGCTGTTGGCTGCATGCCAGTCGCTGACGGAAGGGGGGGGGGGTGAGTTTAGGGAGGAAAGTGAACAAAATAAACGTATTTGATTTGATGCATTTTTTTAATGAAGAAATGTAATTAGTATTTGACCCCCCCCCCCCAAAAAAAAAAGTGTTGGTCGACCTGGTTTAATCAACTACTCTATTTTTCAAACTAACTTTTTATCAATAAATTTTCAGGGATATTCCTTAATACACTCTTGTTTTGCTTTCTGAACATATGTGTAGCACGGATAAACATCTTTGTTAGCCTGCTATGTGATTTCGTTCTGATTTCTTGTAAAATTGGCTTCAACAAATATTGCTAAAGCCTTCTCTGGCTAGTGTTTTTTCGTAGTGTCACATTTATTACCAGCAGCGACTGCTTTAAGAAACTTAGTTGCTCTGGTTGGAGACTTAGTTATGTCTTGGATAACTTTAGCAGTATCTGTATTGACTACGGCACGATGATTCAATTGCGCTGCATCAGTTAACTAATCAACATCAACATTTTTTCTGTCCCATTGTTTTCCGGCGCTTGGATCTATTACTCGATTGTCCGAATTCCTTACATGGTCTCCCTTCTGGTAAAACAGACGGAACTGGTGCTGCGGGTAAAAGAACCTCCCCAGTTAACCATTCCTGATTCTTTTCTAAGAAACGGCTTTTAATTCTACAGCGGGCCTTCCATTTACGAGAGTAACTAATTTTAACACTATTAATGATTTTTTTTAATTCTGAGTTTTTCGTAAGGGCAATTAGTAATTTCAGCTAATTATGTAACTAACTCTTTGATTTTCGCACAGAAGGACCTTTTTGTAGATTCAATCATAATTTCCTGCAGTTGTTTTCAGGATATTGGTATGACGAAAGCCAGCGGACCTGAAACAGCCGAAGAAAGAAAAATAAATGAAAACGACCATCTGCTCCATTTATGGAATTAATATTTTTTCGAGCAAAATCGAGCAAGAGTTAGTTTCAGATTCTCAAAATAGACATTCTGAACTATCGTAGGTACGATTTGCAGGTGGTACAAATGAGTACAACACGTTTAAAAACCTTCGCTTACATAAAGAATTGCAAAAAAACAGATGTACTTTTTGTGAGGTTTAAGCAACTCATTCAC
The DNA here is from genome assembly GCA_038373865.1 of Uloborus plumipes. Classification (NCBI taxonomy): domain Eukaryota; kingdom Metazoa; phylum Arthropoda; class Arachnida; order Araneae; family Uloboridae; genus Uloborus; species Uloborus plumipes. The sequence goes on from JAXGGA010001256.1 coordinate 102,828, forward strand.
ACAAAAATTAGAAGTGTAAAATAAATAAAAAATGATGAAGAACAGAGTACAAACCTTGCCGAACACCCTCCATTGTAAATTATTCCACTATAGTTACTTCTAATGCGAAAATAAAGCAACGGAGTCACTTAGTGAAATTTTGCAAACGCAATCAAAGATAACCGAAAACCGAAAGTACTAAGTTTCAACTGCTGGTAAGCTTAACTGGTTAATTTCAGTATAAAATGAATACTGTCACATGACGCCAGGTTTATCTACCTTTTTTAACGTTCAAGGTCAAAGCTAATGAGTAAAGTTTGCATTTTCGACTTTTGGCCAGGATTTTCATGCAAATACTCCACTGTGCGACGGTCGCCGCCTTCTTCTGCGCATGCGCCTGAGCCGCAGATTGACGTCGCTTCACGCCACGCTCCAATCAAACTGGTTCTGATTCCAGCGTGCAGTCGCGCCCGGCGTCAGCGACGTTCTAGGAAACCAAGGCTTTAGATAAAACTCTTTAAAGTTTTGCGCCACTATGTATTTGATTCAGATGAAACTTTTTCAGATTTTTTTAAAAAATATTTCCCGTTCTCAAATGACCATATACCTGGTGTAACTCAATTGTTAAAAAGTGCAGATACGACTTTTGTGTTTAACACGGCAGAATACACAGTTGCACTTATTGCTCTGGAAAAAAGCAGAACATTGTATTCAAATCCATCCTATACATTGTATACTTTGTTCCCCCTAAAAACATGCTGCTATATCTGTTGCTTGATAAGAGAGATCATGTAAAGAAACTGGATTTAAGACGCAAAACTAAACCTGCAAACAAGTCAGTCCAAAAAATAGATTTTGGAGCATCAGAATGCAGAGATATGATTTCTTAGTATGATGGGGAAGTTACAGAGCCTCCTCGTACACGTCATTTGACAGCACATGATTTACAAAGATTACTGAGAGCTGAAAATTTAAATATGAATTCCGAATGCATTCTTTTTGCGCTTCCACCACATACTCAATCGGCTGAAAGAGCTTTCAAAGAGGTCACTGCCTGCTCCAAATTGATCTGTGACCGCAAGAAAAGATTAAGCTTAGTTAAAACGAAGATGCTTGATAGAAATATCCGGCAAGTCTACGACACACAAAAAAAAATTTAACTGTTACAGACTTACCGAAAAAAATGTATATGTGTGCAGGGCCTGATTAAGATATCACGGGGTCCTAGGCCAAATACTTTTATTGGACCCCCCCCCCCATAATGAATCTTTTCAATTTTAAGCATAGGATAAAACAAATTTAGGCATTGACTACAACAATTTTAGCCATTTGGGGGCCCCTAAATTGTGGGGGCCCTAGGCCGCGGCCTAGTTGGCCTATTCAGTAATCAGGTCCTGTATGTGTGCTCTCATTGTTTGGATGGAGGGAAGGGCGCGGGTGGAACTCTAAAGGGTCATTTACACTATGTCCGAACGACACATCCGTCACGATTTTTCTTCCCCAGCGGACGGACGTACGTCCTCCAATTAGGGGAGGTATACATTCAAACGTGTGGCAGGCGAACGACAAGTCCTACGTGACTACGTAATACAGTACGAACCTTTCTTCCGGAACTCAAGATCGGACGACTAGATACTCGCTCTGATTGTCGATTTCCGTTACTTTGCTGGAGCGACGTCCAGCCGACATATATCTGCAATTTGCTGTAAGGCGACGGGTTTCCGATTGTGACGGCCTGCTGTCATGGCAACGTTGATCGAAAACTTGTTTCTTGGGAGAAAAAATCGTAGAACGTGCGTGTCGTTCGGACATAGTGTAATATTTCGAGCCTTATAAGCAACTCGATCGTTCTCTTTTGATTTTAAGATGCATTTCTTTCATTTTTATAGTAATTTGACGGTTTTATACAATTCAGAAACCGGAAAACAGTTATCAGGGAAGGCTAGCGCGTACACTAGAGTCCTATATGGAATACGTAGTATTCAGAGTAGCGACAACAGCCGAGTTCGAATAGGATAACCGGTTACAAGCAGAAACGGGGTTGCCGTGAAGCTGCAAGTTTGGCTTCGTACTCGCCCAAGGGTTTCATTTCTAAAAAATTGTCACAAACGGTGTGGTGTGACGGTGAGCGTGAACAAGAGCAGGAGAGGTCTTAAAGCTCTACACGAATGCGATAATGTGTGATGTTGGTAATTTGTTCGAATTTGATTTTAACTTTAATAAAAGCAAAAGGTTAGCAGTATTAAAAAAGTATTTCCTTGAACTCAAACCTCTGAAAAACGATTAGTGTTCCAATGTAATGATACTCTTAAGATTTTAAAACAACGAAAACTGTATTTGTATTTTATTGATTCAAAGGAAAGGAAGAAATAAAAATGGTAGGTGAATGAATACAAACTAGTAAATAAATTCATCGTTTTTGTTTTATTATTAAGTTTACCATCATGAAGATTTTTAAGTACAACAATATTTCGTTCTTGATATCAAAAGCTAAAAAAAAAAATTATTTATTTTTTTTAAATCCAGATTTCAATCTATCCTAAATGTTTCACAGTTGAACAAAAAATAAAATTAAAATATGAGTAGGAAGAAATTTGAAAGAGTAATTAATGCAATAGTATCCGCTCAATAATGTGATCACTTCCAGAGAAAATGATTTTCATAAAAACCGATTGAAAAAAATTAACGACTGACTATTCAGAAAAAAATTTCTAAATTAAGTTTAAAAAAAATTAAAAACACATTCTGAGTTTAAAAATAGAACGAATAAACTCTTATCTTATTTTCATGTGTGTAATACTGTCATAATATTATCCTGTTACAATTTTGTAAATTTAATTAATGTGAATCAACTACAAGGCTCCAATATCAGTTTGTTTTTGTGTAAATATCTAGTAAGTTTTTGATTAATGTAGAAGTTGCAGTGATACTTTGATCAGTTTTCCCGGACTCAAAATATAAGATATAATACAAATTTTTTGTAAAAAAATCTAACAGACGAAAGTGTTGTCTGGTCATTAACCCTTTACCTGTCAAGTTATTTTGATTTTAGCACTTTTCCAAGCACAAACCCGAGAAACAGTCGGGATTGACAAAGAGATGAAGCCGAAATAAACGTCTCCCGATATACACTGCTCGAAATTGAAAATGTAACACCAAGAAGGAGTGGTCAGAAATTCATGCAAATTATACCGTAGACGCACGTCACTGATTTATGCAAATGATATGAAATGCGCAGCTCTCCGACGCACGTGAAGTAAGATATAAGAGAATGAAGTTGAAAAGTTGGCTATGTTCATGTTGGTTTTTCTGCAAGACTAATTATCGGAGAAATTTGGTTTTTGTCTCGATGGATTACGTGTGATAGGAAGAAATGCCACGCCGTCCTCAACGAAGACACTTCCAGCATATAGATGACTTTACAAGGGGTATGGTGATCGGACTGAGAAGGGGAGGTTGGTCCATACGTCAAATTGCAGCTGATACCCACATGGATGCAAGCACTGTGCATCGGCTGTGTCGGAGATGGTTGGAAAGAGGAAATGTAGCCACATTGAGGGGTGCAGGTGCAGCCAGAGTGACGTCAGACCGCTTGGATCGACGGATTCACCGACAAGCTGTGGCGGACCCGCAAGTTACTTGTACGTCGATTCTGCAGCACGTGCAAGGTACCCTGGATGTTCCTGTGTCGACCAGAACCATTTCCCGTCGACTGGTTGCACGTGGCCTGCAATCATGGCGCCCGCTAAGAAGACTGCCATTGACCTCACAGCACAGACTCCAACGTTTGGAATGGTGCCGGACCAGAGCGACGTGGATGGCAGAATGGCAAACCGTAGTGTTCTCAGATGAATCCCGCTTCTGTTTGTCCAGCGATAGTCATCGCATACGTGTGTGGCGTCGACGTGGAGAAAGATCGAATCCGGCAGTAACTGTGGAACGCCCCACAGCGCGACAACGTGGCATAATGGTTTGGGGCGCTATTGCATACAATTCCGTATCACCTCTAGTTCGTATTCGGGGCACTATGACGGCCCAACGATATGTAGATAATGTACTGCGGCCGGTGGCAATCCCCTACCTTCAGGGTCTGCCAAATGCAATTTTTCAACAGGATAACGCCCGGCCTCACAGTGCTCAAATCAGCCAACATGCTCTACGAGGTGTACAGATGCTTTCCTGGCCACCATACTCTCCTGACTTGTCACCAATCGAACATGTGTGGGACGTGATTGGACGCCGTTTGCAGAACCTGTCACTGCCTCGTTCAGAGGACGAACTGTGGCAAATGGTTGAAAGGGAATGGAGTGCCATCCCTCAGGACACCATCCGCAGGCTTATTGTCTCCATGCCTAGACGTGTTTCTTCGTGCATCGCTGTCCGCGGTGATCCTACTTCTTACTGAGCCGACGCCATCCTCGCTCTAAATTTTGCTTATTTATTTTGAAATAAATATCACTTATTGTTCCATGCTGTCTCTGTCTTCTTACCAAATTTCATCAATTTCTGACCACTCCTTCTTGGTGTTGCATTTTCAATGTCGAGCAGTGTATATTCGAGTATAACAATACGATGCACTCAAAAAAAAAAAAAAAAATTACCCCGAGTAATACTTGGGCGTGACATTTTCGAAAACCAGCTGTACCCGAGACTATTTCGGGCATGACAGTTAAAAGGTTAAAAAAAAGTTTCTATTTTAGAAACCTGATAACATTAAGCAATGTGATAATTTTGACATTCATAAAATGAATAAACTCTGAGTGAGTACGAAAAAAATAAACCGTGATCACATTAAGATTAAACTACTGTATCAGAAGCATATAGAAGGTTCAAACAAGGTAACCTTTCTCCCCCTCCCCTTCCAAAAAAAAAGTGGGGAGGCCAAGAGCATCAAGGCATTTCAGTCGCTCAGCGGGCACTTCTGGTTCAAAGATCAATTTGTATAAAGTTGAGAACTGAAATTAGTTTCAGACGTGGTAATTTTCACTTCAATCAGATGTACGTAAAAATATTCAGCAATTAATTAAGAAGTGTGTGGGGGGGGGGTGTAATTTAAGGTATTACAAATTTTCAACACATAGGAATGACAAAGAACTGTATCTATTATTTTATATTTATTTCTCTGCATTATACATCATACAAAAATTTTCATCATACACATACATCATACAAAAAATTTACACTATGCAATCTGTATTGTCACGATTGGTCCTTGATGTACATCCAGCGAACCATAGCAATAGATGTTCCTTTGTTCACCGAGATGGGATTTCCATGCCAATAGCCTATGCATAAATAACTTAACAATAAAATTCATTTTCATAATGATTTTACATACATAAATTAAATAATATTTGATGGAAAATCATACTAAATGGTTTCTTCCCTCTAAATTCCATTAAAACATACCAGCAAGCATTAAAGGCACATAAAAATATTTAATGTGCCTCGTTTTTTCTTAAAGAAAAACTGGGCACAGGAAATATTTCAGGCACGTTTTTTCATACTGCATTATTCTGCCTATTTTTAGAATTCTTAGATAGTTTCTATTACTTAATGTTATTATTGTGAGCTTTGAAAATCAAACTCTATTCGAAACTCCCGCAGAATATCGCAGTTTCTCTCCACCTTCCTTTCGTCAGCAGTATCTTGTAACTCATAAAATTTTCAGTATTTTGTTTTTCAATGTAAATGAATATCTTGCATATTTTGAAGAAAAATTTTCATTTGAAGTAATAATGTCTCAGCTGTTAAAATGTGTGACACAGTGTTTGCATTTTACAAAAAATAATTTTGCCCCAACAATATAAACGTCGTCCACAAAATTAATAACAGTGTAGCATGTTAACTTATTTCTATTTCCTACATTGACTTGAAAAATATTTGGGAATCAAATACTCTTTTCAAATCAAAATAAATATAAATATCACTTGTTAAGTGCTATATTCAGCTTCGGGTAAGTCACTTAGGTCAGGAGATAAAAAAGGTAAACTGCGCATTAGATTTTAGAAATACAATGTGTATAATGTGCCATTCATACCACCACATAACATACCATATGGAATATTATTTTAGGATTGGAAATATTTGTTAAAATCGAGGTTTCTGCGGTTTTATTGCACCCTGTTTGTTCGTAAACAAGAACTTTTTCATTCTTCATAAATGTGCTTTTGTAAAAGCATTTAAATTTATGAATGAGTACATTTTAATCAAAGAAAAGAACAAATAATAATAACAACTAGCTGCGTGGCCCGGCGTTGCACGGGCTTTAATGTAGTGAAGGCAGTTTGAGAAAACTACTCGCCTCCAAGGCGGCTCGCCTTTAAAGTAGCGAGGAAAGTTTCAACAAACTACTCGCCACCAAGGCGGCTGGCCTTTACAGTAGCGAGGAAAATTTCAATAAACTACTCGCCGCCAAGGCGGCTCGCCTTTAAAGTACCTAGGAAAAGTTTAACAAACTACTCCCCGTTTAAGCAGCTCGCTAAAAACCTTTCCTGCATCAAAGAATCAATCAAATTATTTACACATGCTTCCTCAAAAATAAAGACGATGTCAAGTAGTGCATACTTAGCACTCTCCCTAAATAACAAATAAGATTCCTTATCAAAAAAATTATTTCCAAACCGCTTTCTTAATGTAAAATTAATTGCAAAATTCTAAACGAAAAAGTTCTTTTAATATTTGGATCGCAGCCAAAAAAGTTCCTTCTAAAAACAGCAATTGCAATTACTACTATTAAAATCTGTCCGCGTCTGTCTGTCTGTCTGTCTGTCTGTCCGTCTGAAGCTTGAACTCCTCAAAAACCGCTGAGCGTAAAGAATCAAACATAATACCATTCGATTCGAAATTTTCTAAGGAAGACAATAAGACCAACCGCGTAATTGTACGACGTTAATTAGCTGAGATATTAATTAAAACGTTAATTAAATTCTTTGCACTTTTAAAATTCCAAGACATTTATTTCTTTCCGTTGCCATTTTAAATTAAAGCGTTAATTAAATTATTGAACTATTTAAAATTCCGTCTGAAGCTTGAACTCCTCAAAAACCGCTGAGCGTAAAGAATCAAACATAATACCATTCGATTCGAAATTTTCTAAGGAAGACAATAAGACCAACCGCGTAATTGTACGACGTTAAATAGCTGAGATATTAATTAAAACGTTAATTACATTCTTTGCACTTTTAAAATTCCAAGACATTTATTTCTTTCAGTTGCCATTTTAAATTAAAGCGTTAATTAAATTATTGCACTATTTAAAATTCCAGGACATTTATTTCTTACCGTTGCCATTTTGAATTAAAACGTTAATTAATTGTTGAACTATTTAAAATTCCAAGACTGTTATTTCTTACCGTTGCCATTTTGAATTAAAACGTTAATTAATTGTCGAACTATTTAAAATTCCAAGACTTTTATTTCTTACCGTTGCCATTTTGAATTAAAACGTTAATTAAATTATTGAACTATTTAAAATTACAAGAGATTTATTTCCTTCAGTCGCCGTTTTAAATTAAAGTGTTAAGTAAATTATTACACTATTTTAAATTCCAAGACTTTTATTTCTTACCGTTGCCATTTTGAATTAAAACGTTAATTAAATTATTGAACTATTTGAAATTCCAAGACTTTTATTTCTTTCCGTAGCCATTTTAAATTAAAACGTTAACTAAATTGAACTTTTTAAAATGAACGAGTGTTATTTTTTTCCATTGTCATTTTGAATACGTGTTATAACAAAGTTCTAACAATTGTTTTTATTCTAATTATTAATGACATATTTTTTCTCTGGTACTATTTTGAAAATGTGTTTTTAAATAAAATTGCAATTGCTGTTTTTAGAAGGAACTTTTTTGGCTTCGATCCAAATATTAAAACAACTTTTTCGTTTAGAATTTTGCAATTAATTTTACATTAAGAAAGCGGTTTGGAAATAATTGTTTTTGATAAGGAATCTTATTTGTTATTTAGGGAGAGTGCTAAGTATGCACTACTTGACATCGTCTTTATTTTTGAGGAAGCATGTGTAAATAATTTGATTGATTCTTGATGCAGGAAAGGTTTTTAGCGAGCTGCTTAAACGGGGAGTAGTTTGTTAAACTTTTCCTTGGTACTTTAAAGGCGAGCCGCCTTGGCGGCGACTAGTTTATTGAAATTTTCCTTGCTACTGTAAAGGCCAGCCGCCTTGGTGGCGAGTAGTTTGTTGAAACTTTCCTCGCTACTTTAAAGGCGAGTCGCCTTGGTGGCGAGTAGTTTTCTCAAACTGCCTTCACTACATTAAAGCCCGTGCAACGCCGGGCCACGCAGCTAGTTTTATTTAAAAACACATTTTCAAAATAGTACCAGAGAAAAAAATATGTCATTAATAATTAGAATAAAAACAATTGTTAGAACTTTGTTATAACACGTATTCAAAATGACAATGGAAAAAAATAACACTCGTTCATTTTAAAAAGTTCAATTTAGTTAACGTTTTAATTTAAAATGGCAACGGTAAAAAATAAAAGTCTTGGAATTTAAAATAGTGTAATAATTTAATTAACGCTTTAATTTAAAACGGCGACTGAAAGAAATAAATCTCTTGTAATTTTAAATAGTTCAGTAATTTAATTAACGTTTTAATTCAAAATGGCAACGGTAAGAAATAAAAGTCTTGGAATTTTAAATAGTTCAACAATTAATTAACGTTTTAATTCAAAATGGCAACGGTAAGAAATAACAGTCTTGGAATTTTAAATAGTTCAACAATTAATTAACGTTTTAATTCAAAATGGCAACGGTAAGAAATAAATGTCCTCGAATTTTAAATAGTTCAATAATTTAATTAACGCTTTAATTTAAAATGGCAACGGTAAGAAATAAAATTTTGGAATTTAAAATAGTGCAATAATTTAATTAACGCTTTAATTTAAAATGGCAACTGAAAGAAATAAATGTCTTGGAATTTTAAAAGTGCAAAGAATTTAATTAACGTTTTAATTAATATCTCAGCTATTTAACGTCGTACAATTACGCGGTTGGTCTTATTGTCTTCCTTAGAAAATTTCGAATCGAATGGTATTATGTTTGATTCTTTACGCTCAGCAGTTTTTGAGGAGTTCAAGCTTCAGACGGAATTTTAAATAGTTCAATAATTTAATTAACGCTTTAATTTAAAATGGCAACGGAAAGAAATAAATGTCTTGGAATGTTAAAAGTGCAAAGAATTTAATTAACGTTTTAATTAATATCTCAGCTAATTAACGTCGTACAATTACGCGGTTGGTCTTATTGTCTTCCTTAGAAAATTTCAAATCGAATGGTATTATGTTTGATTCTTTACGCTCAGTGGTTTTTGAGGAGTTCAAGCTTCAGACGGACAGACAGACAGACGGACAGACGCGAACAGATTTTAATAGTAGTAATAATCATCTTTCCACAAAAAAAAGTTGAAAATGGTTTTAATGCAAGCACAAATTCAGGTAAAATATAAATTTCTACCTTAAAATGCATTTCATTTTTTAAGCCCTAAGCAATCAATGTGCTCCATTAGAACCTTAAATGCTTTAGAAATTTCAAGTAGTCATAATATTTTGGAATACATTTTCATTTTCAGATGGAAACTTTTTGTGTTTTACATGATTTTATAAACATAAACATTTAGTACAAAATTATAACAAACCATCTCTTCATCTTAATAATCTTTAACACATAGCAAGTATTGATAGTTCATAAACAGTGTTTCCTCAGCACTTTTACTAAAACAAACCAATAACATAACAGCTGAATGACATATTATACAGGCACTTGGGATTTTCTAATTTGTAGGAGCACTAAAATAAATGAATTAATTTTTCTAATAAAATGAGAAGGAAAAATTATAATATAAATATTGAAACTAAAGTTAAAATCTTTTTCACATCGAAAATCGTTTATTTAACCTGTTAACTGGGTATGACGAAATATTTCGTCATACATAAAAGCCTACAGCAATGGGCATGACGAAATTTTTCGTATATTCTTATTGTGCATTTCAGTGTTTTATATATTTTTATTATTGTGTTGTATTATTTACATACTGAGATGTGAATTATTATTTGTGGTGTGATATTACTTATCGCTGCGAAAAAAAAGTCCCTATTATGAAACGAGTTGAGCAATAGCTAATTCCCCAGTTAACAGGTTAAATTGAATGTTTCTGCTTATATTCTATGTCATTCAGAATTAGGGTCTAATTTTCAAATAGGCAGAGTAAGCTGCTGCCTAGGATCAGGGCTGGATTAAGACATCACAGGCAGTGGCGTAGCTAGGGGTTGGCAGGAGTGGCTCTTGCCACGGCCGCAGCAGCCAGGGGGGCGGCATTTTGACCGATTATTATTTTTTTTTTTGTCAAGTCTAAACAGACTAAAAAATGAAAATTCGATTGACACCTCGAGTAGCGCAAATTGCGCCCCCGCGCTACAAGACAAACCATACAAAATACACAACTTTGCTTTATAGATTTCGGTTGGATACACTGGTGTTAGCTTAAATCTGTCAGGCAGGATAGTATTTAGTTATATGGGGTCTAGAGTCTGTACACTGTTAAAAAAAACCTGAATTTTCAGGAAGTTTTTCCCTGATTTTAACAAAAAATTTCTGTTTTCGCTTCAAAACGTATCTTTTCCTTAAAGAAACAGAAACATTCCGTGAATAACCGATTATTTTTTTCCCGGCGCCGACATGGAAACTTGGACGCTTGCCAAAACGTATAGCGTTCGAATGTAGTGCGAAACCGTAAACCGATGGTATTGTGATATATGTTGTGAAGCCATTTTGCTTTAATTTGAGATTGCAAGGATTGGAAAACTTAGGCTGGAATTATAGCGTTCCCCCAATTATTTTGTGCCGTTAGAAGACTTGTGAAAAAATAATCTTTTCACGCTCCTGGGAGTCATGTGATGATTATATATGCCGCGTTGGATACACTTCGATGCATCCGCCCGTTTCCGCTGTACGACATTTTAAAGATTTAGTTTATCAGTCCATAATTCATCGCAATGCATTCACGCAAAATGGGCAACAAAAGGGTGTGTGAGTATATTTTAAAATCCATACCCCCTTTTGTTGTCTTTTTTGGCAGTCGTCCATGAGAGGGAAGATTTTCGCCCATTAGAGGTAAGAATGGCTCTTGCCCCATCAATTTTTATCATGTTTTTATTTTTGTTATTATTTTTAATTTAATTTGAGTCTAGACTCAATAGTTTGTTATTTCATGATGTGAACTGATAGACATTTAAGAGTTACATATATAAACCAACTATGAGTGCTGAGGGTTAGTAAAATGATTTTTGTAATTTTCCACAACGATTAAAAAACTTAGTCTCAAAACTAAGCTTTTTTAATACGTTTTTATTAGTTTCACATGTCGGTTTGTTTGTATGCATGTAACTCTAATTGAAAGATCGATTCACGTTCTTTGCAAATATTAAAAGTAATATGTTTAATACTGTTGTTAACACTGAAAGCTGAAGTATATATTACATGTTGATGTATTATAAGTGTTTTAGTTGTTTGTGTATGTAACTCTGAATAAAAGGTAAAATTCACGTTCTTTGCAAATATGAGAGTAATATATTTAATACTATTATTAATACTAAATGCTAAGCTATATTACATATTGATGTATTATAAGTGCATCTAAAAGCGTATTTTTTAGTTTTTTTTTAAACCAGTTTAAAAATTATTCCTTGGAAGCGATTTCATTAAAAACAAAAAATATCGTCAATTTTCAGAGTCCATTTCTTAAAGTGTTGATCACACTATGAACACCATAACGTAAATATATGAAAATAGAGGAAATCAGTAAAAATACAGGATTTTTTTTAAAGGAACCACGAATGTTTCAAATTCAGAAAGGAAAAAAAAAAAAAAAACTTTCGGAAGAACTTAATTTGTATTCAAACTTAAGAGAAAATATTAAAAAAAAAAAGAACCTTGTTAATACTTCTTAATGTTTTGAAGTTGTGCGCTCAGAAATACTATGCATTGATCATTCCACCTTCAAAATATTTGAGTATTTTATGCGAGATTGATGTAATCTTTACAAAAAAAAAATCATGTTATTTTAATGAACTAAAATTTTTAATGAAAAAAAAAAACAACCAATTCTTGTATTGCTTTAGTATTTTTTTATAGGCAAGATATTTAAGAGTTTGAACTCATGTACCGGATTTTGCTTTAAGTATGAGCGGAAATTTTCAAACTTTTTCTAAAAAACAACATTCGTAAGAGTTATAAAGTTTACATTTTTGCTCATCATTTTGTCTTATTGTATATAAATTATATATATATATATATATATATATATATATATATATATATATATATATATGTATATATATATATATATATATATATATATATATATGTATATATATGTATATATATATATATATATATATATATATATATATATATATATATATATATATATATATATATATATATATATATATTTGTGTGTGTATGTATGTATATATAAGTGTAAGCGTATAGGTATAAGCCTATAACGTATAAGCGGGGAAGCGAGAAAATGAAGAACGGAGAATTAAGAAACGAAAAAATGAGGAACGGAAAAATGACGAACGGAGCATTTTCAAAATCACGGAAATATAATTAACGAAACGGAAACACTCCGGCAACTCAGCTGCCGTATATTTTTTCGTTATTTTCAGGACATTTTTTTAACAGTGTATAAGAGGTTGATCTAAAATCGACCGATCTTATCCATTTGAAAGAGATAGAAACAAACCTTTCCTCTCCGCTTCTTTTCAGACTTTTTTTTTTCACGATATAACTTCAACTTATCAATTCCATACTGTACTTCGGAAATAACGTTCTACGATTTTAAAAATCGGCGAGCTTTTGTTGAAAACATTTCGGATACAGATTTTTGCAAGGATATAATTCTATGATGACAGAAAATAATTCCTCTGTTGGTAACAATTTTCTTGTGGCGAAAACTAGTGAGATAATATGTACACTGCTCGACATTGAAAATGCAACACCAAGAAGGAGTGGTCAGAAATTAATGAAATTGGTAAGAAGACAGAGACAGCATGGAACAATAAGTGATATTTATTTCAAAATAAATAAGCAAAATTTAGAGCGAGGACGGCGTCGGCTCAGTAAGAAGTAGGACCACCGCGGACAGCGATGCACGAAGAAACACGTCTAGGCATGGAGTCAATAAGCCTGCGGATGGTGTCCTGAGGGATGGCACTCCATTCCCTTTCAACCATTTGCCACAGTTCGTCCTCTGAACGAGGCAGTGACAGGTTCTGCAAAAAGGCGTCCAATCACGTCCCACACATGTTCGATTGGTGACAAGTCAGGAGAGTATGGTGGCCAGGAAAGCATCTGTACACCTAGTAGAGAATGTTGGCTGATTCGAGCTCTGTGAGGATGGGCGTTATCCTGTTGAAAAATTGCATTTGGCAGACCCTGAAGGTACATATCTAATATCGTTGGGCCGTCATAATGCCCCGAATACGAACTAGAGGTGATACGGAATTGTATGCAATAGCGCCCCAAACCATTATGCCACGTTGTCGCGATGTGGGGCGTTCCACAGTTACTGCCGGATTCGATCTTTCTCCACGTCGACGCCACACACGTATGCGATGACTATCGCTGGACAAACAGAAGCGGGATTCATCTGAGAACACTACGGTTTGCCATTCTGCCATCCACGTCACTCTGGTCCGGCACCATTCCAAACGTTGGAGTCTGTGCTGTGAGGTCAATGGCAGTCTTCTTAGCGGGCGCCGTGATTGCAGGCCACGTGCAACCAGTCGACGGGAAATGGTTCTGGTCGACACAGGAACATCCAGGGTACCTTGCACGTGCTGCAGAATCGACGTACAAGTGACTTGCGGGTCCGCCACAGCTTGTCGGTGAATCCGTCGATCCAAGCGGTCTGACGTCACTCTGGCTGCACCTGCACCCCTCAATGTGGCTACATTTCCTCTGTCCAACCATCTCCGACACAGCCGATGCACAGTGCTTGCATCCATGTGGTTATCAGCTGCAATTTGACGTATGGACCAACCTCCCCTTCTCAGTCCGATCACCATACCCCTTGTAAAGTCGTCTATATGCTGGAAGTGTTTTCGTTGAGGACGGCGTGGCATTTCCTCCTATCACACGTATCCTTCTAGACAAAAACCAAATTTCTCCGATAATTAGTCTGGCAGAAAAACCAACATGAACATAGCCCACTTTTCAACTTCATTCTCTTATATCTTACTTCACGTGCGTCGGAGAGCTGCGCATTTCATATCATTTGCATAACTCAGTGACGTGCGTCTACGGTAAAATTTGCATGAATTTCTGACCACTCCTTCTTGGTGTTGCATTTTTAATGTCGAGCAGTGTATTTCTCAAAAACGGGAGGGGGAGGTTTCTAAAAAACAACTATTGCAAATTTCGCGATTTTAAAAATTTGTATCAAGAGCAAACATTAAATGAAGATTCCAAAAATGAGTAACACAAATACAGCGGCGAGCGATTTTGAACGAGTAACGTTTTCAAACGCTGTTTGTGCTTCGATGGTTCAGTATAGAAGGTTAGAAGGTTCAAAAAAAAAAAAAAGATAAATTTTTTTTCGTGAGTTTCAATTTCGTATTTTGGAAAATTTTCTATTTTACATGTGCTTTAATGAAGTGCTCTCACTTCTAAACTATACAGGGTGTCCACTCCAATCGTGGACCAATAGCTAATTTCTAAACCGTTAGAGATAAGCATATAGTTTATTTAGGAAAAAATCTCCAAATTACGAAAGGAATTTTGGGTCTATTCAATGTTTTTCAAAAAATCAAATTTTGAAAGAGATACGAAATTTAAATTTTTATACAGCCCCCCAGCCCTAGAAATCATATTTAGTAAAACATTCTTGACACTGTAACGTTTAAAACTAAAAAAAAATCACACTTCTACCACAAAAATTGACCGAGTTATGACGTTTTGAAAAATCAAGATTTTGCATTGTTTCATGACGTCATTGAGAGATCGCTTAAGGGACCGCATGCGAAATCCTTCAAAATCTTGATTTTTCAAAACGTCATAACTCGGTCAATTTTTGTGGTAGAAGAGTGATTTTTTTTTAGTTTTAAACGTTACAGTGCCAAGAATGTTTTACTAAATATGATTGATAGGACTGGGGGGCTGTATAAAAATTTAAATTTCGTAACTCTTTCAAAATTTAATTTTTTGAAAAACATTGAATAGACCCAAAATTCCTTTCGTAATTTGGAGATTTTTTCCTAAATAAACTATATGTTTATCTCTAACGGTTTAGAAAGTAGCTATTGGTCCACGATTGGAGTGGACACCCTGTATATAGCACTACTTTGTTCTTTATACTCATGACCGTTGCAGTATGGGAGGGATTGAGCTCGATTTGTAATCACGCCAGTGCAACATGTTTTGTGATCCTTCTATTGTCAAAATAAATAAAAATAGCAGTTGTTTCTCATGTATTACTGAAGCAGGAAACGCCAAGTGAATGTTGAGGAAAGATGGGTATACTCTACGTTACTTCAGGGGGGAGAGCCACTTTTTTAAAACGATATACAAATATAAGTGCGCTAATCAGTTTTTTTTTTTATCATTATTAATTCGAGCGCCGTCGTTGTGTTACCCGCCAATACCTTCCCTATTGTTGGCCCATGTTTGTATATGGGTCATTCCACGTCAAGTGATCCAAAATCTAAGAAAATTTTTACCTTACATTTTTGTATTTCTTTCTTTTTTGGCTCATCAATTGTACCCCTTGAGGTAGTTAAAAGTCTCAATTTTTAGATTTTTATCTCTATTATTTTTTCATTTATGAGACTTTGAACTTTGGAAAAACCCTCGTTTTTCCATGGATAAGGGAATGTAAAAAGGACCATAACTTGGCGCCAAAAACAGATAGAACAATTTGGTAAATAGCATTTTAAAGTACGTTAGTTGCCGCTTAATCTGATATACAACATGACTAATTTGATAAAAATTTTCTTTTTCAAAAAATGAAATTTAAATTTCAAATTTCAATTTCTCAAAAAACATATAATGAATTTTTTTCAAAAAATTCTAAAAAATTCTTGTGTATTTTATCTATGTTTGTACAAATTTTTAGATTGGGATCTCAATGGGATCATATTTTTTTGAATTTTTGAATAAAACTGTATAGGAAAAAAATGATATTTTTTAGATTCTATTTATTTAAATACCAAGTTATCTTGCTTGTGATGGTCTAAAAAGTAGTAAACAAACATGAATATGTTTAGAGTACGCTAGCATGAGCTTATAAATTTGTCAGGTTCACCCCTCACCCCTTCCTCCCCCGCACAACCACTCTTTTTTAACTCAAAACTGTTCAAAATGTTAAGAAAGCTCTTTGATACAAAATGAATAGTAAACTTATTTAAAATTGGTAAATGGGTTCCCTTATAACTAGACGAAGTATCCCCCTCCTCACCCAAATATACCATTCACACTATACTTATATGACGTCCAACCTGGGGATTGAATTGAGGATTATTTTCACCCTAGGTATATATATATATCTATATGTTGTTTTTCAGACGAAGTGTTTCTTTTCGTTCCGAACTTCAAAGTGTACTTCCATTCAATATCTGTAATTTTACTTTATGATTCATTTCATCTCCTACCCCAGCACCAATCTTTAATTTTGAAGGGAGGAAATCATTGGGTCGCCCCAAGATCATAGCTAACAGCAAAATAGCACTGTTTCTCCTTGTTCTCAACGTTTTTTCTATTCTTTTCGCACAAAACTGAAAATAAATCAAAATATCATATCATATGTCTGTGTCCCCATAACTATCTTCCCACATTATCTAGTGTACAGCTGTTATTTAATTTTTTTAATTGTTTGTGTTCTTTTTCATTTTGTTGTAAAGAAAAGTAATGCAGCAAGATATATCTATATACATATATTAAACAAACACTGCTTTTTTGATCATAACCTCTTCTGTACAGATTGCTCCCCCCCCCCCTCACTTCCCGCTCCAAACTTTTATTTTTTTATCATCCCGTCTAACCCCATTTCAAAGCCTCAGTCTCTACTGTTGTCTGGTAGTGTTTCAAATTATTCTGTTTGTTACTCTTTCCTATTAGCACATGAGCTTTGTCCAATAAGAGAAAGGAAAGGCAGTGATGGGGGCTGGCCTATAACCTGATACTTTGATTTCTTTTCAGTTTTGTGTGAAAATAATGGGAAAACATTATGAGAACAAGGGGAAGCAGTGCTATTTTGCTGTTTACTATGATCTTGGGGCGAACCGTTTCTTTGCTTCCTCCAAAATTGAAGATTGGTGCTGGGGGAGGGGATGAAATGAATCATAAGTTTAAATTCAGATGTTGAATGGAAGTACTCTTTGTGAAGGTCGAATTGAAAAAAGAAACACTTCGTCTGAAAAACAATATATACCTAGGGGGAAAATAATCCTCAAATCAATCCCCAGTTTAGACGTCATATTAGTATAGCGTTAATGGTATATTTGGGTGGGAGAAGGGTTTTACTTTGCCTTGTTATAAAGAAACCCATTTACCAACTTTAAATAAGTTTACTGTTCATTTCGTATCAAAAAGGTTTTTTTTTAGCTTTTGAAACACTTTGGGGGAAAAATGGTGGGTCGGGAAGGAAGGGAGGGGGGCTGACCAATTTACAAGTTAATGCTAGCTCACTTACCTAGAGTAAAAATAATAGTCAATTCAATCCCCAGGTTAGATGTCATAATAGTACAGCGTTAATGGTATATTTGGGTGGAGGAGGGGCAGTGGCGGCTCGTGCCTTAACTTAGTGGGTGGGCCCGCAAATATATCTTTCCCCACTAATGCTTACACAGATAAAATGAAGGAAACAAGTTAGTAAACTAATGCTGAGCGACTTAAAATAATATTTAATTTTATTAATACAAATTTGCATTGCAAAATTATCTCACATTTGATTTGATACATATGTTTTATATTTTAAATGTTACACCAGCCTTAAGCGATCAATGTAATACTAATGACAATGTTTTCCACAGACGACCGACTTTCAAAATATCACTAATGTTTGTCTCATAATTTTGCCATTTTCGGACAGTGAAAATATTCATCACATCAAAAGTGTCACGCCTCAAAGCGGCGCACCTCCTCAAACATTACGGGACTACACTCAAAAAGAAAAAGAAAATTTCTGCCTAAAAACACCCCCTCTCTCCCCCTAAAAATTTCGACAATCTGCACCATGACTTTCTGAAAGCCTCTATCAAATTAAGGAACTCATAAAGTAAATGACTAGATCTAGGCATGCTTACATTTTTTTCTTTCATTTGGATACAAATGTTGCAATTTTAATTCATGAAAAAACAAATCCTAACGGTGTTAGAACTTTAAAATGTCACTTTTATAGCTATGATACTTTCAATTTTAATGCATGTATATGTTTTTAAATAAATTGGAATACACTGGAGTTTGACCAGTTATGGTCCCACTCGCTTACCTATGGTCATACTCAAACTAGTAATGAGATGAATCGAATTATTTTCAGGAAATACACAAAGAGTACATAACAATATTAAAACACTTATTTTTCTTACAATATAATCAAAATTAAAGAATCTTGACTAACGGTTCGAATACCATTAAAATTAAAACACGGATAACTGACTAATTTAATTATGTTTATCAGAATATTTGCTTAACTGGTAATAACCTTTTCGGATACATGATTTGACTGACAGTCATAGTAACGTGTTATATGCTCATATGTTAGAAATAAAAAATCTTGCAGAACGCCTAGTTTTTTCCAACCATTAGGTACCGTTATTAAACTTTGATATAATATATTTATTTAACTAGATTGCTTTTAAACAATATTTAATATTTCATATATTATAAACCTTCAGGAAAATATATTGCAAAATATAGTTTTTAAATGTTGTGAAATTTTATGTTTACGTGTTTCTTGAACTATGAAGCAATTTGTAAAATAATAATAATTTACAAAATAAATGTATTCATTTATACATTTTAAACTGAATATAGTTTTTATATACAGTAGACTTTGATCCACTCAATATTTATATGAACGTTCAATGTTTTAAGTTTTGTTTTTTCTGGTTACTGCTTTAGTGTATTTGTAGTAGAAGGTTAATGTTACGTGTCATAAGATATAAGAAAAAATGCGCAGTAGCAAGCTTTTTATTCAACATCTAAGTGCTTTTTCGGACATTAAAATCCCTTTGAGTGTGATAATATTAGTTGTAGGGATGATCATCAACGAAGGGGAGGGGGGGGGCAGACTACTTCATTGATATTTTAGGGGGCGGGGGTTAGCCTCTCGTTAGTCCTGGATATAAATGCAGTCATGATTCGGCTAAATAAATGTAGCATTTGGAGCTTAAGAATACTTATCACTTCTACAAGCATTTATAATGTCACACCCGGCAGGATTACAAATTCCTAGAGTTCATACAATACTTACAGATTTTTTAATATATTAACACAACACTGCGACAAATGAGATTGAATTCAAACTAATACTAAGAAAATGGCAAACGCACTACAAGTCAAAAATAAAGTCTTCATACAAAAATTTTGAAAATAAGAATTTCAAAAGCAAATTAATAAATAAAATATGCATGCATTGTATTAAAAATAGGTGAGGGGGGGGGTAATGAAACTGGCAATCTCTATGCCTGTTAGTAATAGGTGTTGAAAATTAAAAAAGAAAGACTAAAAAAAAAGAAGACGTGTTATAAAAATCAATAAAAGAAAAACGCAGAGAGCGGAATGAAAAGCAAGTTTTCTCCCTACCCTAACACAGGGGCCAGACATTCCCTGCTCCTCTGTAACCCGTGAGGGACACTTCCCTCTCCACCGCTTTGGTTAGGGACAAAGGGAAATTTTGGGCCAGATAAAAAATGCCCACTTGTCGATTGTTACAATGGGGTGTCATCTCTCTCTGCTCTTCTTAATTCAGCCATTGCGATTGGCTAAAATCGAGGGCTTGGCGAGGGCCGCTTTGATCTGGCCCACGAATTCGTTCTTAAAGCCGTGCTAATGCGAAGCGCTTAGGTGCGAAACGCTAAAATTGATGGAGTTTGAAAACTTTTTTGTGCTGTATTAGCAATGTGGAGGGGGGGAGGAGCTGAAGGTTTAAAATATATTTTATGCCCTATGTTTTGTTTTGTTTTTTTCTTTTTTGTTGGTTGAAATACAAAACGATTATGTTTTATTCGGCATTTTTTTTTCTTCCAATTTTTCTGGGTGGGCCCGGCCCACCTGGCCCATAGTGAGGAGCCGCCCCTGAGGAGGGGATACTTCGTCTAGTTATAAGGAAATCCATTTACCAACTTTAAATAAGTTATACTACTACTTACTATTCATTTTGTATCAAATAGTTTTTTTACATTTTGAACAGTTTTGAATTAAAAAAGAGTGGTTGTGCGGGGGAGGAAGGAGTGAGGGGGTGAACCTGACAAATCTATTAGCTCATGCCAGCTCACTTTAAACATATTCATGCTTGTTTGCTACGTTTTAGACCATCACAAGCAAGATAACTTAGTATTTAAAAAAATAGAATCTAAAAAATATCATTTTTTTCCTATGCAGTTTTATTCAAAAATTCAAAAAAATATGATCCCATTGAGATCCCAATCTAAAAATTTGTACAAACATAGATAAAATACACAAGAATTTTTGAGAATTTTTTGAAAAAAATTCATTATATGTTTTTTGAGAAATTTAAATTTGAAATTTAAATTTCATTTTTTGAAAACGAAATTTTTGATCAAATTAGTCATGTTGCATATCAGATTAAGCGGCAACTAACGTACTTTAAAATGTCATTTACCAAATCGTTCTATCTATATTTGGTGCCGAGTTATGGTCCCTTTTATGTTCCCTTATCCATGGAAAAACGAGGGTTTTTCCAAAGTTCAAAGTCTCATAAATGAAAAAATAATAGAGATAAAAATCTAAAAATTGAGACTTTTGATTACCTCAAGGGGTACAATTGATGAGCCAAATTTGAAAGAAATACAAAAATGTAAGGTAAAAAACGTTGGATCACTTGACATGGAATGACCCATATGCTATATTTAAAATTTAAAAAAAATCAATAAATGCATTTGGTACTTCCTTAAAGCCAGGGACGGAACAATTGCCTCTCCTAACTATCCTCATAGATAATATTAGTATCAAATAACGGCGGGTCTCTGGAACATTTTAAATACTTTAGAATGAAAAATATTTATTCATAAAAAAATAATCGGAGGCCTAAAATAGCGAACTTTTATTTTGCCTGTATGCAAGGAGTCGTATTTATTAAGCGAATTTCAGATTATGTTTTTTATATTTTCTTTGATTTCCTAATTACTAATTGCCTCTCCTAACTCTTCTCATAGATAATATTAGTATTAAATAACGGCGGGTCTCTGGAACATTTTAAATACTTTAGAATGAAAAATATTTATTCATAAAAAAATAATCAGAGGCCTAAAATAGCGAACTTTTATTTTGCCTGTATGCAAGGAGTCGTATTTATTAAGCAAATTTCAGATTATGTTTTTTATATTTTCTTTGATTTCCTAATTACTATAGAATCGATGCTTTGATTTTTAAAATGTACAAATTATGTTTATTTTATACAATCTTCTAGTGTTTTAAAATAAATTCTGTTTAAAATAAAAGCTGTTGTGTGGAAAAAAAAACACTATGTTCAATAACGAATTGCAAGAGTTTGTGAAGTTTTTTGAATTTTTTGTGAATTAATGAGGAAAGGTAGGAACGCCCCGAACTAAAATTGTTGGAAAGACAAAAACTCTCAAATTGAACAAAAAACTCGTAAAAAAGAAAACTTGAATTTTACCCAATAATACGAACAAGCAGACATATTATGCACACATAACATGAGGGGGAACACTGAGCATCGTTCAAGATGCTGAAAGAAAGAAAAAATAAAAAAAGGTTGCATCATTATTTGCAATTTTTTTAAATAAATAAATCAAAAACTTTGGAGTAAGAACATTTTAGGAAGTTAACAACAAGGGCGGATCCAGAAGTTTCTCAAGGGAGGGGCGATTGATTTTATTACTTACTTTTTACTATGTATACTGGATTACAAATACAGTCAACGCTCGTTATAACGACCACTCGTTATAAAGACCGTTCTAATATAACGACCGGTGAGAAACCCTCCAGCTGTATCCCAATATACTCTATGTTCTACCTCTTATAGCGACCGCTCGTTATAAGAGGTTTTCTGTAGGACGGAGATGGTCGTTATTTCGAGCGTCGACTGTATTAATCATATAGGTTTCGGACTTCAATTTCGAAACACTTCCGAGGGGGAGGCCAAACTTCCTTCCTTCAACATTATTAAAACTCTTCT
This sequence comes from Uloborus plumipes, assembly GCA_038373865.1. Lineage (NCBI taxonomy): Eukaryota > Metazoa > Arthropoda > Arachnida > Araneae > Uloboridae > Uloborus > Uloborus plumipes. The sequence goes on from JAXGGA010001256.1 coordinate 125,215, forward strand.
AAAATTAAGTTTTTTGAACTTCAATATTAAAAAGTTGCTGATGGTGGGTCTTCAAGGGAGGGGCGATCGCCTCTCCCTTGTATCCGCCTCTGGGTCACAATGACCTCCCGTCAGAGCGACCTCTGGAAGGGGGCGCAATTTTTCAAATTCGCCACGGGCGCTGGGTCCCCTAGCTACGCTACTGATCACAGGGCCTGAGGCAAAATTCTTCTTTGGAGCCCTATATTCAAGCTTTTCAGTTCTGACGTGTGGAATAAAAAAATTTTAGCCAATGAATAGAACAATTCTAGATATTTGGAGGTCCCTAAATTGTTGTGGCCCTAGGCCATGGCCTAATTGGCTTATTGAGTAATCCATAGGCGCTCGAACGGGGGGGGGCGACTGCCCCCTCACTTCCAAAAGTAAAGAGACCTTGCCCCCTCACTTTTCAGAGTTATTAGGTAATAATCAGTTAAAAAATGAATTTTTTGCTCAGTCGATTGATTTATTCCAAGAAAGTTAAAGCTGATTATTCCAAAAACAGTCTTTTTTTTCATGTCATTTCGTACAAATGGAGTCGACGGTGGTCATCCAAATAGACTTTTGTGTCTGTATTTGTCATATTTTAGAGATCATTTATTCAGTAATATTAAAAATCAATAATGTAGTGAAATATTTGCAATAGAAAAAGACAGTATCATAGATGCTAGCCCCCTTCCTCATTTTTACCCCCCCCCCCCTTCCCCCCACTTTTTTGGTGCACTAGGCGCCTATGGAGCAATTAGGATCTAAATAGGATGAATTTTTTAAGGGCAACAAAATTTTATTTCAATCATCTTTATGCTACTCTAAAAATAAATTATCAGTATTTTTCTGTATTTATTGAGTGATCATTTTCTGCAAAAATACATTTCATCCTATATGAAGATGCAATGCATAATGGAATCATTGTGCTGTGCAGACTTTAAAAGTTCAACAATCAATAAAAAAGCAAGAAATTCTTTGCAGGAAATTAAAAATATGCAACTCCTACTTCTGCAAACCAAAGTGTTTACAAAAAAAAAAAAAAAGCACAGTATTAAGTGTATAAATGCGGCAGCTTACAACAATGCAAGTTTGTAAATACTTTTTCTCTTTCAAATAATTATTTCAATACCCTGGGGCAGAGTTTCAGATAATATAAGTCCGCTGACCCCGGGGGGTCCTTGAGCGCATGCCGGGGGGGGGGGTCCGTAGTGCTACACTGCTAAAACGTAAAAAATAATTAAATTGAAGGACGAGTAACAATATTTTAATTAAAAGCGTCAGTAAAACTTCCAAGAACTTTGATTTTAACACACATCTCCAAGCTTAAAATAATATTTTATATGGCATATTATATTGTGGTATGTTATGTATGACATTTATTTCTAAAATCTAATGCGAAATTGTCCTTTCTGATTCATATATAAACAGAAGATTGTAGAAGTTAGGTGATAGCATTTTTATTTCTAATTGAGTTTTGAATAAATTTTTATTTTCATAGCTCACAATAACAATGTTGTGTAATGAATACTAGGCTCTAAAAAAATACAGAACATGAATAAATAATTATACAGAAAAAGCAAACAAACAAATGCACAAACATATTAGAAAAAATAGTTAAATGAATCAATTGCATTTTGCTCGCAACATGGAGGGCTAGACTTCGGAAGCCACTGCTCTATGGGATAAAATGCGTTTTACCTAAGCTCATAGTTATTTTAAATAAAAAATAGATTCTTTCATAAACACTCAAGTTTTCAATGATTTTACAAATATAAAGTAATAAACATTTCGCAAAATATGAAGTGTCTTTAAAACAAAGTAGCAAGCATTAAAAATTCATATAAATATTTTTCGCTGTTCACCAATTTTGCTAAATCCTTAACATGACATAATTTTTCTTAAAATTCATTGTATGAAGAGACTTTTGGAGTTTTATAGTTTCTAGGAACATTAAAATTGATGAATAAATACATTTCTGCCTATGAAATAAACAAGAAAAATACTAATTCTCACACTGAAACATAAATTGTCACAGGTTTTGATGCAAATTCTTATCTTTTGAAATAGAAAAATGAAATCTGAATTTCAAGCAAAGCGAAGTGCTTCTTATCAAACGCAAATGCTACAGTAAATTCATTGCTAGTTTCACCATTGAAAATTTTGAAAAAGCACACAGAAGCAAACATTGAAAGTTCTGCAATTTCAAAAGAATGTGCTTTCATCCACACATATTTTCAAAAGAAAAAAAAAAAAAAAAACAATCCGACACCAAGTACTTGAACGTTGCATAGAAAAAATTCAACTTGGACAATTCGTCGCTCAGGGACATTACAATTGGTTAAATATTCATTTTGGTCAATGAAGTAAACAAGAAAAATAATAATCGTAACGAAAATTCTTACTTGAATTGGGTTTCAGAATCAGCTCGCATTCATTAGAACAAGAAAAAAAAAACTCAAAGATTCCGCCGCAACTACGTTTAGAACACACATCACTATGTTTATGCTCGCTTAACTTCCCAAACTTCCACTCGTCGCCAAGCATGAACAGACCGCGCCAAAGCAAAGACGAGAGCGTTCGTGAAAATGAATTAATTTCACTCAATTTAAACCTTCTCTTAGCTCAAAATAACGTTTTTCAAACAGTTTATGATCGTAACTATCGATTCAAAGAGAAAAAGTAAGGATTTAATAGACCAAAATAATGTATAAAAATGGATTACACACCGGGAAGCATGTTTCTATTTTAACTACGTTATAATTAAAGAAATACTAGTAGAATCTCCAAAGTAAAGCTACATACGTATAGTTTAGACATTATAGAATAGTAATATAAGCATTAAAAAAGTTTCACTCACCTTTAATTATCCGAAAAAATTTTTTTTTACAGTACTATCGGCCGCTCCATGTTAAAACTACGAGAGAAAAAGCGACATAGCCTTCGGCGGACACAGCAATGCATCCACCAATAGAAAAATGATACATTGTTGTCCGTACTCTGAATACTAAGTATTCATATAGGACTCTAGTTTTCGTAAACGGAATTCTTTCTTTGTCTTTTTTTCCCCTTCCTAAAATCCTCCACCGCTTCTCCTACAGCCTCCAACAAAACCTGTTCCTTTATTTGTTTATTTGTTTATTTACAACACATATTTCGAGCTCGTGTACTTGGTCACACAGGACCCGTTTATGAACTCACGTCCAATATGACAGATAGTACAAGACAGTACAGGACAGAGTTTACGCTCACGTAGAAGGAAGTTACAACCAGAGCGAGGGCGGGAATCGAACCCGCCGTCCTGGACCTGTTCCTTTCGTCTGCCCATTGATGTTGATAAACAGAAAGAGGTGAGGTGACACCTTCCCATTAAAAACACCATTAAATATAATTTTTAAAATATAATATAATTTTTTTCTATAACTCTAGCGTACACCAAAGCGACGCGAGTCTGAAACGGCATGTCTTCCCGAAGACGCATGAATGAAATCCTCTCTGTTGTGCGCACACCGGACGCCTCAAATGCTGCGGCAGTGTCGCACGAATGCCCGCTTGATTCCACGTGTGCTAGGGAGCAAAGAAGCGTCTTGTGTGTTGTGTCGCATCGTCCGATCACCAAAGATGACCGACTATGAAAATGCAAAGAATAATCGAATGATTTCCTAAAACGACTAGGCATGAAAAGTTGTATTATTACACACACGCGCACAATTTTAAATTATATTCTATCAGCTTGCATTTTCTATCAGCTTGGTTTGCACCTAAAAGTATGAAACAAAATAAATATTTAGTTTCTTGAGAACAACATTAAAATTCTAGTTAATCTTTATATCGTTACATTTAGATAAACTACACTGCTCAAAACAATTAAAGGATATTGTAAATTTCCTATAAAAAAGGGTTTAAACATTTTATTTTTTTTTTGCATAAAAGGGAAGAAGAGAGTTACAAATGTAAATTTTGCTCATTTCCAAACTTTATAGTATGCAAATTTTGAGTTTGACGTCGAAAAGGACTTTTTATAGCGGCAGCGAATGAAATTTCACTCTCACTTTGCTATAAGATAAGGCAGAAAAGACTGTTCGACGTTCTGTAAGAGCATTGTTCCGATGTGTGTCATGTATCAACGAAGACATTTGACCAATTCAGAAGCTTCTAGAGTTGTTGGCAGACTAGAGGAAGGCCAAACACAAGCCGAGGTGGCGGAAGCCATTGGAGTTTCTCAAAGTGTAGTTTCCATGTTCTGGAATCCTTTTCTAGAGACTGAAAGTGCTGACCGTAGATCAGGACAAGGACGTAGACCGACTACAACGCCCTATATAGACCGCTATTTAGCTTTAACGGCTCGGAGGCACCAAAATAGCACAGGAATTCTGGTGAAACTTCGGGTGCGCAACTTTTTGCACGCGCAACGCAGAAAATTTGCGTATTTCCTCCCCTCTTTTCGCAAACCGGATTCTGGTGAAACGGTTGTTTACGCAGGTAAAGGCGATGTCAAAACTAAAGTGACTAAGCGATGATCTTGCTTTACCTGGAGGTAGTACACGATAAGAAATGTAGAGTAAGCAATGAGAACATAGAGTTCTCCGCGGAAAAAAGCGCGGCGCGCTTCTTTTCACTTTTCGTTCCTGTTATTTCATTTTTCTGATCAATTGGAAACACATACGTGATTTGAACATTCAACATTGTTTTATTGAATTGGGTAGGTTGTGTTCTGCGTGTGTTGTAGCTAATAAGTATAAAATGGCCCAGAACAACGCAATTAAAAACTCGAGTGCAGCAAATTATACCCACGCAGAAAAAGAAGAAATTGTTTTCCGATTAGAACAGAGGCCAGAAATGGTCTCTGGAAAATTAGGTGGGGAATTTGCCACTCCTAAAGACCAGAGACTAGCGTAGGAGGAGCTTGCCGAAACAATTAATGCAATAGGTAAGTAATCTAATTTAATCTATTTTACAGTTTTAGTAATGAAGGAAAAACCTTGAGTTTTTTGTATTTTTAAAATTGGTTACACATCATATTTGAGCATTTATTTAATTTCTGTCTCATTTCAGTTTAATTTTTTCCGAAGGCACTTATATTTCGTTAATTATACTATTAACCATCACATTTCTTGAAACATATTTTAATTATTGACAGAAAATTTAAAGTACAGCTCCAACCATCTGAAGTAATTGGAATCAGATTCTATTTATTCAATCCAATTTAATTTCATTCAAAATAGTAGGGATGCACCGATAAGCAAATTGGCCGATTACCGATTACCGATTAATCGGTCGTTGATAATCGGCCTATTAATCAGCTGAGCCGATTAATGATAAAGATGATTGTTTTTAATACTACCAATTTTACCATTATTGTTTTTTCTCTCTTATACAATTCCGAATTTAGAAATAGTATATAATTTATTTCCGAGAGAAAATTTTTCCCATTTTCCTAATTTTCACAAAATAATTTCGATATTTTATCAAACTTCTTAGAACTAATTTTCATATTATTATCAATAACATTACATTAACACATTGTTAGTTATGTTAATTGGACATAAAAATTTAAAAAAGGGGAGTGGCAGTCTGCGGTGAGCACTTCAATTTAGGAGTACTTTTAATTTAAAGTTGTTATGCGCGTCAGGTTGAAGCTCCTGATGGAATGAGATCGAGTCCAGGTCTGCAAGGATTTTTTCGAATAGCTGCATGTTTTTTTTTTTTTTTTTAATGATTGTAATGTCCTTATGCAGGTACATCCTCCCATGGGAATGTGCCCCACATTTTTTTATGGTACAAAATGACAGTTTTGGTCGGATCTTTGTTAAAATCGGCAATGGGGTCCTTCGATGCTGTAGAATTTTCTTATGGACGTTTGCGCCACCGCCATTTTTGGGGGCTTTGAATCGATTGTGGCAATAAATGGTTTTTGATTTGCGGCACCTACATTATTTTTTCAAAAATTATATACACAATCAATTATATTATGTTAATTTTTGTACCTTTATAAAATTCTGTATTTTATACCTTGCATTTACGTCAAATTCAAGGTAAAATTAAAAGTCAAAAATTCTGAAGATGATAAATATATGTTAAAAATTGAAGTAACTGTTTTTTGTGATTTTCATATTGGTTGTGACTAAAAAACATCATTACAAACAAATAAAATGTATCAAACACCATGAGTGTTGAGTTATTGGGAAAAATCTGCTGTGTAATGTTTTTTTGCTCTGCGAGGGGGTGGGGGTATGAATGATCATTAAAGTGACACACATTTTTAAAAAATAAGATTTTGATTTGTGGTGTTTGAAAAAGCTGAAGAGTCCACTTTAGTTGAAAATTATTTTCCATGAAAAGCAAAAACTTGCACCAATTTTCCAAGTCTTACTCTAACTCCCTCTCCCACAATTCAAATTACTTACTTTTACTTTCAATTTTTAACCGACTTCAGAAGGAGGAGGTTCTCAATTCAAAGCGTATGTTTTTTTGTCTGTTTGTTCGCACATAACATCTGATCTACTGAACCGATTTAGACGATTTTTTTTTAATCGATAGGAGATGGTTAACTTAGGTACCATGTATTCATATGACGATATTTGTTCACTAGAAAAAAAGTTATGATCGAAAAACTAAAATTTCATGTTATTTAAAAACAATATGTGCTATCGTAAATCCTTACTTCAATGAGCGACCCGATGGTCAAGTGGTTAAATGCGTCGGTTTGAAGTTCCTGATGGAATGAGATCGAGTCCAGGTCTGCAAGTTTTTTGAACAGCTGCATGGTTTTTTAACTATATTTTGATTATTTTAAGTGCATTTACACTAAAAAGAATGAAATAAAATATTTTTGGAAAAAAAAAGTAGAACCGACTTCAGTTGGAAATTGCTCTAAAAAGTAAAAAATATTTTTTTTCTTTGAACACCATCGAAACTACTTTTAAACATAAGTTTTGAAGTCGGCGCAAAAACAATGTATAGAATCATACGCAACTACAATTCAACTATAAATATAAATTTTAATGGATTCATTTCATTGATTACCACACATTCGTGTAATGGTACAAATATTCTGCTTTAAATTTTCAATGATTTCTCTGAAAAAATGTTGGCAAATTATGGTTAAATATCATTTTACCTATCGTTTTTGCGCCGACTTCAAAACTTATGTTTAAAAGTAGTTTCGATGGTGTTCAAAGAAAAAAATTATTTTTTACTTTTTAGAGCAATTTCCAACTGAAGTCGGTTCTACGTTTTTTTCCAAAAATATTTTATTAAAACTGTTGCATACACTAATATGTTAACTATTTCGGTGATTACTCACATGGTCTTGCCCTATTCCACAAATGATCGTGAGTTTAATGCATATATATTACGGCAAGAAGATTAGACATATGTTAAAAAAAAAAGAGTTTCAGGGGAAGGATTAAACGTAACCTTGTCGTGGGTGTTATGTTCAAATACTTTTAACAATTCTCAAAAAAAAAAAAAAAAAAAAAACTACTTCCAGCACAACTCATTTCTGTGGAGTACAGTTAAGTCTCGATAACTTGTGGCTTTATAACTCTAATATTTCTTTATCTCAAAGTTTTTGTTTGGACCCAAACTCTTGAGAAGGCTGTGAGAACTTCCTATAGCTCGAAGCTTTTAATCGGTCCTTTAACTTCGAGTAATCTAGAGTAGACTGTAGATTTTTTTTTTTTAAATAGAAAACAATATTTTTAAACTGCTAAGTTATTTTTGTTAATATGTGTAAATATTCACTTGAAAAAACTAACATGTTCATAATTTTTTCAGTAATTAATGCTTTAATGCAGATATCAAAGTATATGCCACCACGGGTTTAACCTAAACACCTATTAACTTTGTGGGACCCATCGTCCCTAATAAACAAATAAAAAACTTTATACAATGTTTTTCTGAAATGTATTTAAGTAATATTTCATGTAATCTATGTATAACTATTGACTCAAGTGGTTGGAAAAAGAAAAATTTCAACAATATCAAAATTCGCAATTTTTATGTCACATATAATTTTTTTTTTTTTTTTTTTTTTTTTTGCATATAATAATTTGGGAATATGTTAAATATTTAGGTAGATTAGTTTCAGGAAATGTAGTATAGCTACAATTTAACTATTTTTGGCTAATTTTATGGGGTCAGTGCAACCTGTTTTACTTTGCAACAGACAGCTGTCGATGAAACAGAGATTCCCGGATAGTTTATCAAAGCATTTTACATAACAATGAAAAAAAAATTTATAATCATTAATAATTGAAATAATCATCAATTGGCCTCTCATATTTTGTTTTATTATTGTAAATCCGTATGCAGTTGAAGTTTTTAATACTTAATAAATTTCTCAGAAAAGACAGCAATTTCTGTACTTGTTTCTGAAGTGAATATTGTCAATATCTAGCCAATTCTGGAAAATTCCACTTTACTGAGAGACCGGGTTTTTAAAATAGGTTAGTCCAAAAAACCCGGATAGGTTCCTTCAGACTGGGCACGGAAATATTAACACAAGTATCATTAGGGAGAAAATTTTCAATTATTCTGCTATCTTGGGTTTTTCTGTATTTTCCTTGATGGTTTAGCATGAAATAATATTTCTTTAAAAAATAGAAGGAATTCATAAAAGTAAAAACATTTTTATTTTAATAAACATATTAAAAACAATACATTATCATACAAAGTGTCAAAACTTTAATGTTTTAAAATAAAATTCATGTTTAGGATCCTGCAGTACCCCAAGGGTGCAGAATTATACAGGGTGGTCCTAAACTCATGGTACAAACTTTTAGGGTAGGTCAAGGGCATTGTAACAATGACTTTTTGTATAGGAATGTATAGTCGCAAGTGACGCGGTGAGTCGTAAACAGGGGAAATGACAGCCGAAAGGAAAAACAAAGATTTTATTCAAAGCGTTGTTGACAATTGTCATATTTACATTAAGTGTTCAAAATTGCGTCCACCAGTAGCGATACATGCTTGACAGCGTCGGTGGAGCGATTGGCGTACACGTTCAAAGATGCCTGGCATTTCACGCACTGCCTGGCATTTCACGTAGCTGCTGCAAGTGTGCGTGAAATGCCAGGCATCTTTGAACGTGTACGCCAATCGCTCCACCGACGCTGTCAAGCATGTATCGCTACTGGTGGACGCAATTTTGAACACTTAATGTAAATATGACAATTGTCAACAACGCTTTGAATAAAATCTTTGTTTTTCCTTTCGGCTGTCATTTCCCCTGTTTACGCCTCACCACGTCACTTGCGACTATACATTCCTATACAAAAAGTCATTGTTACAATGCCCTTGACCTACCCTAAAAGTTTGTACCATGAGTTTAGGACCACCCTGTAGAGCAAAAAAAGCATCGGAAGAGGACGAACAGCTGAGAAGAATTGATGAAGTCCAACTTGAGATACGGGAAGAATGTAGAGCGCTAAAGGAGAGCTTGGCAACAGTCACGGAGGACTTGTCAGCAGTTAAGGAGAACTTGTCGATCATTAATAACACTATCAGTGTTGTTTCAGGAGAATTTCTGAAAAAATGTGATGAATTAATTAACTTAAAAAAATGAAATTGCAATTAAAATATGGAGTTAATTTTAATGTTCAATAAAAATTTGTCTTATTACAGAGTTTATGTATTTTGTGTAGAGTGCTTGGATATATAACTTAATTACACAACTTTGATGCAATATTCTGCTTGGTGATCTGAACTTGACTATGGCTACTGATAAGAAGAAAACATTACTAGAAGGAGAATTCCAGATTATACACAGCAACTATATGTTCAATCTTTTTTATTTAAAGATGTAGAAACTCACTCACCCTAATATTAACTTAGCTCCAAGGGCTCAAACTCTGAAAGTACGACATAAATTCTCAGCCATTTTATTTCTCCTTATTTCAGCTATTCTTCTTAAAAAAAATAATAACCTCATCAAAATATTGGTAAAAAAAGTAATTGCAAAAGAAAGTTACAAATTATATTCCTTAACTTCAAGTGAAGATATTTTTTTATCATCAAATTTTTTTCTATGTTCTGAATTTTATTCAAATATTTTAGTTACTTCTGTAAATTAAATACAGAACTTATCTCACCATAGTGCATTTAATTAATAAACAACACCATTACAATTATTGCTAATTATCTTTCTTTGCATATGTAAAAGCAATTTTGATTTGAGATCTAATGGAATAAAATGCAAAATAAACAGGGAAAAAGTAACTGAGTGTACTCATAATTAAAAAACCAAAATATACCCAGGTAACATAAATAACCTTTAAACGTTTTTAAGTGGTTTTTACAACGTTAATAACCATTTTACAACCTTTAAAAAACGAAGTGTGCTACTTGAGTAATTAGTTGAATTTATGGAATGAAAACTAAAAAATAAAACATTTTAGTTTATACGTCAAGTTATTTTTTCTTTTAATGTTTCTTGATAGAATTAAAACTGCAAATTAGGATCTGAACCTCGAAAGTGGTGCAAACATGTATAGTAAATTCGTTGGAGTCACCGCTATAATTTACTAACTTATTACCCGGCGTTGCCCGGGTGCTTATTAATACAACATAGCTCAACAACAGTTAGAATTAAATAAATATTGGAACTAGGGATGCACCGAGTAGCACTTTGGCCGAGTAGCAGAGTAGGGGAGAGTGGTAATGAATGGGCCACTTTTTGGTTTTGAATTTTTGTAATTTTTTCTAACACTTTATTTTAACTCTAAATTGGTGTTTTAGTTACTTTACTTATCTGGCTATCTAAAAAAGTCATAAAAGTTGGATTAGCACCTGTCTATAATGAATTATAATAGAAAATAAAAATTTTGAAATTTGGCCCATTCAACCCCACCTATGGGGTTGAATGGGCCATCGAAGGTAATGAATGGGCCACTAAATGAATTCAATGAAAACATGTGGATTTAATCTTTTATTTGCTGAGTATGACAAAATAAATGTGGCACTTGACATGATAATACAAAATCATACTGATTTAAAATTATATAAACATCAAAACTGATGCGATTAAAATAAAACTGATGAATACCAATTGTAGCAGAAAAATGACTAAATAATGAGTTTGTAAGAATTAAATAACATCAAATATATATATATAAATAACAGATAATACACACTGATTTAACAAAATTTATATATTTCAAAAATAATATTAAAAATCACTTTCAAAAACTTCATCTTCATTTTCAAACTTGTCAAAGTTCAATTTTTTTTTTTTAATTTACTAGACATCGGGAATAAGAAATATTTAACTTAAGTTACCAAGAAAGAAAATGAAATTGTACTGTGAGGAATATAATATGAAGGAGAGAGGGGGGCTTTTTCAAGCCACGCACTGCGACCAGAGGTCTATTGTACTATAGGAATATAATATAGATCTGCAAATTATATTTAGAAGTTACTACAAACCTATTCTGTCGACAGTAATCTTAATCTATGACAATCAGTTGTGTTTCATATTAATGCGAAAATCTAAAGAAAAGGAAGAAAAACAATATTTATAGGTGGCCCATTCATTACCATGACGGTTTGGGGTCAAAATGTCGCGGCCGAAATGTCGCGGGCCAAAATGTCGCGGCCAAAATGTCGTCGAGCCAAAATGTCGCGGGCTAAAATGTCGCGGGCAAAAATGTCGCCGGTCCAAAATGTCGCCGAGCCAAAATGTCGCGGGCTAAAATGTCGCGGGCCAAAATGTCGCGGGGAGGCCAGCGGCGAGTAGCCGATGCCCGCACGAATGGTCGCCTGGTCTGTAAAATGGTCGCGGTGCCGAAAAATGTCTGTCCTGGTGGCGCAAAAATGAGCCGTCCGATGCCCATGAGCGATGTCCGGTGCCGAAACATGTACATCGTGTTATCAAACATGTTCGTATCCGATCCAATAAAATTTATCGCCGGTTCTCTCTAATGTCGCTGATCAAACATCTAGTCCTAGTCCGAACAACAATGTCGCCAATGGAACCAAAATGATCGCCAGAGGACCAAAATCGCCGGCAAAAAAATAAAAAAAAGGGGAGGGAGGCGAAGGAAAAAAAGAGGGGAAGAAAGGGGGGGGGGGGGGGGGAGGGGGGGGGGGGGGGGGGGGGGGGGGGGGGGGGAAAATAAAAAACAAAAAAAAAAGAAAAAAAAAAAAAAAAAAAAAAAAAAAAAAAAAAAAAAAAAAAAAAATATAAAAGAAAAAAAATAAAAAAAGAAAAAAAGAAAAAAAAAAAAAACAAAAAAAAAAAAAAAAAAAAAAAAAAAATAAAAACAAAATTAAAAATAAAAAA